>JACEEZ010008994.1:0-14606 GCA_016584305.1 Chionoecetes opilio
AATTACAACACCACTCCCTTTTTTTCCCCCCCTCAACTTGCTACAGCCTCTCTGACTTCGTCGAGAGGGTGCGTTTCGTCAAGGGGAGGTCGGCATCCCCCTCCCTGTAAACCCAGTGGTGTGAAGCTGCCCCAGTTGGGGGGTCCACCGTGAACAACTGCCAAAGTACTCAGCCCATCCATGTCGGGACACGAGGCGCCCATCTGTTTGTTCGAATAGCACTCGCCCGAGAAGGAGCTTGGAACGGAGCTTCTTTGGGGCTCGGTAGGCGGTCGGAAGTCATTAGCGTTCAAATGACCCTCGACATCCTCAACGAGACTCCTGACTACCTCCCTTGTCTCTCCTCGGGGGGGGTTTTCTAGTCCGGCGTGACAGAGCCCTGTGCTGGTCCCGGTTCCCAGCCAGCCGGGCAGCGCGACTCTCCCCCTTTTCCCCAAAGCTTCTCCGTCGAGACAAAAACCACGCCTTGACCTCGGCGCGTCCCCAATACACTCCTTGGCAGCCTGTAGATTTTTCACGTTTAAAGGTACCCACACTTCTACGGGTCCCCGAGAGCACCGAGCACATCAAACCGATTTGAGACTGCCACCCCCATACTCATGACACTTTGTCAAGTCCTTCAGTTTCTCAAAAATGAACACAGTATGTTACCTCTTGAGATCTTCTGGACTTGACATGAAGCTTAAGTGTAGCAACAACAAGCCCTGTGATCTGTTACAAAAAACCCCAGCACTCCGAAAACCCCTGCATTTTCTGGAGGATCCTCCAACGGTACTAACGGGATGTGGTCGATCTCCTTAGCTACCCCTCCGGCATTACTATACCATGTCCAGCGGTGCAGCTCTGGCCTCTGATACCAAGAACCTGCAATTCCTCAACCTTCGGGATCTTGAAAAGTTCAGAAGCAGAGAACTGTTGGTGTTTCTGGTACCGGAGCCATGGGGACCAACACATAACTCGTAGCCATCTCTTACAGTGCCAGTAGTAGCATTGAATTCACCCAAGACAATGAGTGTGTCCCGAGGAGGACACAACTCTTTGTCTTGTGGAGGGAAACCATCGACCACAGGGAAATGTACGATTTACCTACACCTAACGACACAGGGGTACCGGGCGCGCGTTCGAATCCGTCTACCTCCTCCTGACCAACCTGCTACACGAGAACGAAGACGACGAACCACCCCTTCTTAAAAACCCGCCTCGTCAGCCCTCCCCCTCTCCTGCGGCAGACAATGCCCCCCCAGTAAACCCCCCTGCCCCTTGTGGGGAGTAGCTATGGGGCTTGGTTTGTTTATATTCCTCGTACTTTATTTTCTTCTCTTTTCTTCTTCCTTCCTTTCCTTTCCTTTGCCTTTTTTAGTGTTTATTTTATAGGAACTACCTCGTGTAGGTCTCGCGGCCTCTTGTAGCTTACTTATGTTCCTTCTTATGTTCTAACATATAACAAATCAAAGGGAGTTTAAAAGAATCCATACTTCATATACAAAAGGTTAACAAAATGTATCATACATCATCATGCATCACATACATAATGTATCATTGGGAAGGGGGGTAGCAGAGTGGTTAGCGTCACCAATGGCGTTCTCGGGGACCCGAGTTTTGATCCCGAGTGAGAACCTAAATCCACTTAAAATCTTTCTGCGCCGTTGAGTGCCTAAGAACACCCACATGCTGCCCATTAACTCTACCTTCGTTTCAAGTGCATTGGAGGGCACAGGAGGGTGGGGTTTAGCTTCTAAACACAGGCGTCACTTTAAAAATCCTACCTGCGCCACCACAGGCGAGGGCCAACCATCACAGCCCTCAAGTTAACCTCCAGGGCCAACCATCCGAGCCCTGGTCACTGCCCACAGGCACTATAGGCAAAGATGAAGAGAAAAAAAAAATATAAAATATATATATATATATAAAAATACATGTAATATATGTGTATGTGTATCTTTAAAATTTTGTAGTACATATATTTTACTATTCTGACACGACCCTGTCTAATACATGCACAAGTTGTCAAGAAGTAACATTTTCTTCAGCAATGTTTCTTCATAACCTGTACAATCTCTATTTCTTTTCTGATATCTATTAGAACTATCTGAATGTGCAACAGAGAGATATGATGAAAAGTTCAGATGCAGTCATGAATTTTGAACGGATAATGCTAACATGGCAAAAATGAGAGGAATTGATGGAATAAAAAGATAAATCCATCATAACATATGGATGTTCTGCACACCAGCTAAATATTCTTTCAAAAGACATGTAAAATATTAAATTAGAAGAAATGTAAAGAAAATTATAAATGTTGTTGATACAGATAGGAAATTGAGTCACTGGTGATGTTTGACATAAAGATCTGGGTGGAAAAAAAACCTATTATGGGGAAAACTAAAAGAGCAAACAAAATTATGACAAATCTGAGATCATCATTTATGGAACAGAAAGGCTGACAAAGCATTAAAAACCTTATTCATCAACATGGGTGAGTCCCCAATTGTAACCAGAATACTCTATTCAAACCTCAGTGTACACGTGAACTCTAAACTAGATTATAGGGAACACATAAACCAAATTGTCAAAAATTGTTGTATGTACATACATCAGAAACCTTTACTCAGTGATGTAGTTTATAAATAGACATTGCCTCCTGATGTTA
The DNA here is from genome assembly GCA_016584305.1 of Chionoecetes opilio. NCBI lineage: Eukaryota > Metazoa > Arthropoda > Malacostraca > Decapoda > Majidae > Chionoecetes > Chionoecetes opilio. The sequence continues at coordinate 2,651 of JACEEZ010008994.1, forward strand.
GTTAACTCAATGTTTGCTCTCGGTTCATCATTGCAATGTTTCATTGGTGGGACACCAAATTATATAAGAACATAAGAAAATAAGGAAGCTACAAGAGGCCGTGAGACCTACAACGTGGTAGTTCCTGTAATAAGCCAACAAGCTTGGGGGACTGTGGAAAATAGGGATTGTGTGTGGTACCAGAACACAAGGGCACGTCTGCCACCACACATGTAACACACTGCCCACCACCACCACCAACACCCATTGCCACACAGGACACAGTCCCCCACAAGCAAGGGTACAACCACACTTGCCCACACAACACAATACCTCAAAAGTGGATCTTCATGTGCTTGGCAATATCAGACTTTGTCTTGAAAACACTTGCTACAAATTATCACACTTGAACTCCCGCAATCCTGTGTGTCTAAAAGGTGTTTTTGTTTGAGTTTCAGAATTGGTATAAAACCTTTTCCCACACTCTAGACATTCATGGTTCTTAACACCACTGTGTGTCAGGGTGTGTTTGTTGAGGTTGGTTACCCTTTTCAATGAATTTTTTCCCACTCCAGACATTCATATTTTTTTACACCAATGTGTGTCAGGGTGTGTGGTGAGGTGAGAACTGGTATAAAACCTTTTTCCCACATTCCAGACATTCATATTCTTAACACCACTGTGTGTTTAGGGTGTGTCTGGTGACATCCGAACTGGTATAAAACCTTTTCCCACATTCCAGACATTCATAATTCTTAACACCACTGTGTGTCAGGGTGTGTTTGGTGAGGGTGAACTTTTGAGTGAACCTTTTCTCACACTCCAGACATTCATAATATTTAACCCCGCTGTGTATCAGGGTGTGCCTAGTCAGGTCTGACTTCCTAGTAAACATTTTCCCACGCTCAGACATTCATAATTCTTAACACCAATGTGTGTCCGGGTGTCTGGTGAGGTGATGCTTTGTAGTAAATTTTTTTCACACTCTAAACATTCATAATTCTTAACTCCACTGTGTGTCAGAGAATGAATTTTAAGCTTACTCTTGTATTTGAATGTTTTGTCACACTGCTGGCACTTCAGCTCACCGTCTGCTTTGTGGCCTGAGCTGCCTGCCTTCAGGTGATTCTTGCCATCACACCTGTGCCGCCCCACCCCTGAGGCAGACTGACCCCTGCTGCTCCCGGCCAGTCATGCTGCTGCTACAGCCTCCACCGCATCAATACAATCAGCAGCACACACGACGGCCGGTCCTGCGGAGACCCTCAGGGATGCCAAAGCGAGCCGGGTCAGTGCTGGGCGGAGCAGCCGGATTAGACTCTGACCTCAGCCCTTATGATGAAGGAAATATGTTAAAGAAATCCAATCTGTTCCAATCAGGGCAGCAAGACTATTTTTTGGCATGTCCACCAAGAATCCCAAGTACTTTATTTATATCACATTGAGGTGCACTAACTGCAAACAAATACTAGAAAAGAATTTAAGTTATGTTTTATGCTTAAGGATCTCAAGTTTGGTGAAACTAGTTACCTCACCTAACTGGCAAAACTTCCACCTGTACGCCCTGGGGTATTTCTGCGTCATGATGACCATCCTTTACGTCATCAGCAATCATCTTTTTCTGAGAGGTCCTTCGCTTATATGGCTCCAAGGTTGTACAGCAGACTACCACTGTGCATGAGGCAGCTAAATTCTGTTGAATGATTTAAGAAGCAGCTTAAGACTTTTCTCTTCTAGAGAAGTTATGATTTTGAGAAGGGTGTTGTGATGAATGATTATACATATTGTATATGAGTTTTTCACCCATGGTCTTGTCCACGCGAGCTGGACTCAAAGATTGTCAGTTTATCCTCCGGGAAAGAGCTTGGAGCTCGACCAGTCTTTGGGTAATGCTGGGACCTCACACACCACACACACACACACACACACACCATCTCCTTGCTCGAGGGGACAGTAACCACCTGCATTTGTCAGTGAAAAATCCCGTTAAATTCTTGGTTACATATTCATAAATAGGGAAACAAACAAAAAAAAAAAAAAATTGGTATCTGTATGCAACCCACCAGTGGTTCATGTCCCACCACAACAAAAAAGCCATTGACACACCGGTGGGTCATACTGCACTTAACATGTTAGTGACCCTTATATTTTACTCTTCCAGCATGATGTTTACACTAGGAAATCAAGGAGTGTGACCAACAGCAGCACAAAATAAATATTAGGTGACAGAGAATCCAGATTATTGTCATTACACCAAAAGAAGCTTCTATGGCGAACCAAGACTAAAAAAGACCGCTGACAGTGGAATAGGACTTTCCAGGCAACATACGGCATTTATGTTGATTAAACTGCTGGTACTATTTTCGTGGAATTTCTCCTTCCTCTACGGTCACTTCTATTTGACGGTCACTGACCCCAACCCAACTCTCATAACTCATCCAATAACACATCCAATAACTTCAGGTAAGAATTTTTCATTGTGGCATACATTGTACTACCATCCAGTTGTTACTTGCATGGTGTTGTTGATATGGATTATGATTAACAGCTGGTGATGCCTCCTTACTCAACCATGACAGCAGGTGCTGGAAAGGCCCACAAGGTACATGCAACAAGTAAGAGCACCCTGCTGCAGCCTTTCTGTTCACTCCTACAAGCAACAAGTAGAGCACCCTGCTGCAGCCTTTCTGTTCACTCCTACAAGCAACAAGTAAGAGCATCCTGCTGCAGCCTTTCTGTTCACTCCTACAAGCAACAAGTAAGAGCACCCTGCTGCAGCCTTTCTGTTCACTCCTACAAGCACAAGTAAGAGCACCCTGCTGCAGCCTTTCTATTCACTCCTACAAGCAACAAGTAAGAGCACCCTGCTGCAGCCTTTCCGTTCACTCCAAGGCCACAAATATTTTGCTTCCACATCAGTCATCTACATCAATGCCATAACATGCATTCCCATACCAAAATACCTAAATTAACCTCACAAAGACCCACATTCACATTAAAAATACTGAATTCAATGCAACAAACATTCAATCCCACCTTAAGAAAACATAAATCAATGTCACAAACATGCACTCGTATACCCCAAAATATCAATATTAAATCCCATAAACACTCACCACATAAACACAAATTCCCATATCAATGAACAAATGTTTCACCATCACACAGAAATGCTCAATTTAATGACACATAAAAATAAAAAATAAAAGAACAGTGGTGAATTTTTAGCGGTTTCCCAAAACTCCAACCGAACTTTAAGAACTCCCGCAACCTTGCAAGAATTTATTGTTGTACTTTGTGCGTATCACATATCAGCTGCATTCAGAACTAAATTCAGCTAAGTAAGGCAGGGCCTTAACTATAATCTCTGCTGGCTAAGTCTTACTCGTTGACTCCATCTGCAGCAGCAGCCTAGTGCAGGGAGCAGGAGGAAGGGCCCAGGTGACAAGTGCTACAATGGATACCCTTCTGGGGGATTTGGGATCATTGGAAGGATGCTGCACAACCACCAAGCATTTGAAGGAGGGTCGTTGCCCCACGTGGAGGTTTATATCCAGTCAAGAGTTTGGGTGTCCACATATATGTACTGTAAATGAGTTGCAAGCTTATACATCCCTCATTTTCAGGATACCACTTCTATCTTTGTTGTTTGATTGACTCCTGCCATTGCAGCTACCATAACTACTAATACTATGACTCCTACTACTACTACTTCTACTTCTGTACTACTACTACTACTACTACTACTACTACTCTACTAATATCACTGCTACTGCCACCATAACTTTACCATTGTAGCTGTTGAAACCATTTCTTTTCTTTTTTCAAGGAGCCTTAGAATTTCTTGTTTGAGATTTTGTTTGCCGGTTTTAGCTGGTGTTGGGGCAGACACACTTGTTTAAATTGCCAGCTAGGGGGCAAGCTAAAAGGCAAACGTTATTCCAATAAAGCTGTAATTGACCCATGCCTCAATCAAAGTTAGGTATCTAGATTATATCAAAGTAAAATATGAATGACTTATCCTTAATCATGCTTGTAAGTCTAACTATGAATTATAGACTACTAGCCGCAAAGCCGCCCTCCGGGCGGACTTTTTGGCTAGCTCCTGCGGAGGGCTATTGGTGGGCCTTTGGCCCACCACCTGTGTTTGGTGGGCCTTCGGCCCACCAAACACAGTCTCCCAGCTATCTGGAGACTCTCCAGATAGCCCCTTCTAACTTTCCTGAAATCATGGATGTAGAAATGTATGTATTAACGCCAACCCATTCACATCACCCCCAACCCATTCACTCACGCATTACCCATCACCCCCACCCATTCACTCACCCATTACCCATCACCCCCCACCCATTCACTCACCCATTACCACACACCCATTCACTCACCCATTACCCATCACCCCCCATCTATTCCCTCACCCATCACCCCCCACCCATTACCCATCACCCCACCCATTCACTCATCCATTACCCATCACCCTACATCAAGGTTTCCTCAATTCTCGCAACCCACTTTTTATTCACAATTCTCGCTAATAGGCTACTAAAAAAAAGAAGAAAAAAAGTGATTGGATCATCCCATAAGTGGGCTTAAAACCTTCCCCTGGTCAACCTGGGGGGTCATTTTCGAAGAGGCTCTAAACTACACCCTCTTAGCGTCCTAAGACCGACTTAGTTATACGGGGCCAAAAAGACTACTAAGGAAGCATTTTCGGAGTTCATCTTAGCCTCGTGTAAGGCTAAGACCTTCTTAGTGCCACCACTTCCACTTTAACCAATCAGCGTGCGCGACACAAGTCTGTATTTGGCGGGAAATACGTATAAACAAACTTCGGCGTATACCACGCCGAGGGAGTCTCTCTCTCTCTCTCCTCTCTCTCTCTCTCTCTCCTCTCTCTCCTCTTCTCTCTCTCTCTCTCTCTCTCTCTCTCTCCTTTTTTTTCTTCTATTATTTCTTCTCCATCCTCTTCCTTCTCCTTGAGTTGCCAGATATGTATTTCTGCTACAGTCACAGTGCATTGTCAACACGCCGAGGGATCTCGCTCTCTCTCTCTCTCTCTCTTGCTCGTTCTCTCTCTCTCTCTCTCTTTTTTTTTCTTCTATTATTTCTTCTCCCTCCTCTTCCTTCTCCCTTTTCATCCTCCACACACACATCATAGCCAGTATGTGATATTATCGTGAATAACGAAACTTTTTCTCTGGTGAGTTTTGATGTTTAGAATTAGTCTGCTAACCGTGTCTGTCACAAATCATATCTATTCCACCCAGCCCACCCCTATATATATATATAGTATTATATATAATATATTTATACATAGTGCATTATACAGCCTAATATACTAAATACAGTCTAAAATATATAATATATAACCAATAATATAACCATTGTTGTTATGGTGACGAAGAAAATTGCGGGCTAAGACGACCCCAACCCTGCCTTAGTTTACACTCGCTGCACTGTCTTAGGCGGAGCGACATTTGCTTCCGAAAATGTCCACCTAGCGCTAAGATGGTCTTAGTCCCCTAAGATGGTCTTAGTAGTGTTCCAAAATGCCCCCCCTGGTTCCAATAATGTGCCATATGATAGGATTCCGCCACGGGGGGCGGAACCTATACCACACACACACACAACACACCACACACATACACAGACATACACACACTTTCGTTTTATTATATAAGATAGGTGACATGGGTAACTTTATTAATTTGGCATCGTGAAATATCAGCGCCAGGTAAACTAAACCCTTCTGTATCTTACCTTGTGACCACCGCCTCATTGTTTGCTGCTGCTATGACTATTTTACTTCCTCTTCTTGTCTTATTGCTGTTTTTCTTGTACTGCTGTCACTGTTGTTGTTGCTCTTACTAGTGCTGCGTTGATCACTTGTCCACCGCCTACTCACTGTTACCATTGCATACTTCTGTGTTTTGTCATTGTTTTTGTTGCAGGCTGCTATTGTTGCTGCAACTATAATAATAAAGATAAAAATATAAAGATTAATGATAATAACAACAATAATAACAATAGTAATGCTACTACCACTAATATCACTACTACTATGTACTGCTCCTGCTATTACCACTATTACTGCTGCCACTACTACTTCTGCTAATGCAACAAATATTGTTTTTACTGTTAATGCAAATATTTATACTACTACCACTACTATTACTACTCTCACTTCGGCAAATAACACAATCACTACTGCTGTATTAGACAATTTGCTGAATGCTCTTGGGCATTTTTTTTTTTATCAGTGTTCCAGCATCTTCAGAGGGATGTGGAAGGTAATTTGATGATATGCCAGCAAAGGGGGAGGCGGTAGCAGAGCGGTTAGAGTCTCCGAATGGCATTCTCGGTGACCCGAGTCCGATCCCCGAAGAAAACCAAAACCCTTCTGCACCGTCGAGTGGCCTAATAAGGGCCGTACTTTTAAAATCTTTCGCCAGGGCTGGCGAAAGCGTTCGCCAGGCGCTCAGTGATTTCTTACTTTTAAACGCCACGAGCGCTCCGCCAGGTGCTGCTCCGCCAGGGCTGGCGAAGGAGAAGTATTGGAATAGCCTGGCGAACGTGAGTTCTGGTGAGACGTCCCTCTCACCGGGCGATCAACATTTTTTGCATTCAGTTTATACTTCTTACAATACTACTAAGCATTTCATGAGAAAGGAAACCTATTGCGATGGTAAATATGTGTATGGCAAGTTCTTTCATGGAAAATAAGTCATGTATATTATTTTCAAAACACCATCGAGGTTCCAACGCAGCTGACAGCACTAGACACCTCCACCCCCCCAGAGGTGAGTGTATTTTGCCTTTTCGTCCAATATATATTGGTTTAGGGACCATATTGCACAATATAATGTATACATTGGATGTTTTGGTGATGGCATCTTTACATTAAGCTATATCAGAGTCCTCTCACCCTCATAAGAATTTCAGTGAGACATTGTGATATCATTGTGCTCCCGCCACTAAAATATTTTATTTCTGTTGTATATCAGATAGAATTTAATGTGTTATTTTGTACAATATCAGGTTATGTTTTGGTGATAGCGTCTTTACATTGAGCTATGTCAGAGGCCTCTGACCCTCATACATTACACGTGAGACGTGCTTATAATAGTGTGCTCCCGACACTGTAAATTAGTTTTATTTGGTAAATTTTTACACTAGGACCAGAATTCTCTACACCTTTGGGAGTATGGTTTCTGTTTACCTTAATAGATTCTGAGAAACATTCTCTCAATGAGTTTCCGTCGCAAATCACTACTTTCGGAGATATAAGATGCTTTTAGTAGGTAGGGGAGTGTATAGGAAGGGGTGCAGTCAGTTCGTTCACAAGTTGTTTCGTACACCAGTAGATTAGTAGACCAAAAAGTTGTTTCGTAGTCTATATGAAACCATAGTCGTTTCGTACACTCAGCTCAGAGTTGAACTTTACTACTAGAGTTACGAAACGACATCACGTATGTATGCAAAACTCAAAATCAGTGTACGAAACAACTAACAAAACCTGTGTACGAAACTCCCTGTAACATATAGGAGATATGAAAATTAACTAACCTAACCCTACTGTTACAGGGAGTTTCGTACCCAGGTTTTGTTAGTTGTTTCGTACACTGATTTCGAGTTTTGCGTACATACGTGATGTCGTTTCGTAACTCAAGTAGTAAAGTTCAACTCTGAGCTGAGTGTACGAAACGACTATGGTTTCATATAGACTACGAAACAACTTTTTGGTGTACGAATCTACTGGTGTACGAAATTATTTGTGAACGAATTGACTGCATCCCCTCCCATACACTCCCCTTCCTAGGGGAGTGTACTCACTAACCTAACCCCATGTTTTAACCTAACTAAAGTCAAATCCTCATTAAAAAGTGTCCGCGGCAAGGGAAGAATAGAGGCGATGCAGGTCACAAGAGGAAGAAGAGGGAGGTGCACATAAACACTTGTCTCTCTCCTCCCGAAAAATAGGATGTTAAATTATATCTCCAAAAGTAATTATTTGCGATGGAAGCTCATTGAGAGAAAGTTTCCTAGAATACAATAAGGTAAACAAACCATGCTCCCAATTGTGTAGGGAATTCTGGTCCTAGTGTAAAATATTATACCTTTTATTTATTTGGTTAATCAGATGAAATTGAAAGAGTTACAACTTTTGTTACAATTAGAAGGGTAAATATGCAGTTTCAATCAATACTCACTATTGAAAAATACCCTACTGATATAACTAGGGGCCTGTGCCCCCCCGGACCCCCCTTGCTAGTTCACTAACCTAACTAAATTTTCATTTATGCGCATTACTGTTTTTGAGGACGAAACTTTTGTCATGAATACAGGAGAACCTCGTTTATCCAGCACCCACGGGGAGGAGCACATGCCAGATAACTCATTTTGCCGTTGTTTTGAGAGTTACTCTTATGGAATCCCCCAAAATCCCTTTTTTTTTTTTTTTTTTTTTCCTTTTTTTTCTCCCCCATCACAAGGAACTGGCCAAGGGCACAACAAAAATGGGTAACACAAAGGCCACTTAGTTGCCAGTCCCTATAAAGAAGACAGTCAGAGAATAAAATAAAAAAGTGGGGTGAGCCAATTTAGTTCGGGAGGTGTCTTGTTACTCTTCTTGTGAAAAGATGTAAGTCATAGGAAAGTGCAAAAACAGAAACAGGAAGAGAGTTCCAGAGTTTATCAGTGGGTAAAAAAAAAAAAAAAAAAAAAAAAGCCTGGGTCGATTAGTGCCGTTGTTTTGAGGCTGCCGTTGTTTTAAATGCCGGTTAAACGAGGTTCTCCTGTAGTTTTAAAATATGTTTGAATTTATCTGATACTTATTTTTGGGTGATTTATTTTCTCTGATTTAAAATCACTTACAGTATATTTAAATGAATGTTAAGATTATTATATGTTTCATATATTATTTTCCAGATTATGGACGCACTGCTAGATTTTGAAGATATAGAAGTGCTTGATCCAGCCCAAGCAGAATGGATCAGATTGCCAAGACAAACTGTGAAAGACAGAAAGACAGCCTAGATTTGTTCCTGAGCGAGACTGAGTTGGAATTAAAAGTTGGTTGGTAATAAAACATACTGAAAACATTTCCTAATGTTTAATATCACAAACCTATATATTGTTTTGTCTTTGTACTTGTTAAGTGGTGAATGAGATTAAATGATTAATATCACAATTGCCTTTGGAAGTATGATTGATTGTAGCATGTTAGGTTAAGTGGTGAAATATATTTAATGATTTATATCACTGCTGGAAGTATCTGATAGTGTGTAGCATGTTAGGTTAAGTGGTGAACTATATTTAATGATTTATATCACTGCTGGAAGTATCTGACAGTGTGTAGCATGTTAGGTTAAGTGGTGAACTATATTTAATGATTTATATCACTGCTGAAAGTATCTGATAGTGTGTAGCAGGTTAGGTTAAGTGGTGAACGATATTCAATTATTCATATAACTACTGGAAATATCTGATAGTGTGTAGCATGTTAAGTGGGGATGTTAGGTTAAATGATGAATGGTTTCTGTTTACCTAAATAGATTCTGAGAAACATTATCTCAATGAGTTTCCGTCGCAAATCACTACTTTCAGAGATATAAGATGCTTTTAGTAGGAAGGAGAGTGTATAGGAGCGGGTGCAGTCAGTTCGTACACAAGTTGTTTCGTACACCAGTAGATTAGTACACCAAAAAGTAGTTTCATAGTCTATATGAAACCATTGTCGTTTCGTACACTCAGCTCAGAGTTGAACTAGAGTTATGAAACGACATCACGAATGTACGAAAAAAAATAAGTCAGTGTACGAAACAACTAACAAAACCTGGCTACGAAACAACTTTTGTACGAAACACCCTGTAACCTATAGGATAGGAAAATATTAACTCCCTACCTTTAGACTCACTTAACCTAACCCTACCTTTAGACTCACTAACCTAACCCTACATTTTAACCTATCAACTAAGGCCAAATCCCCATTAAAAAGTGATCTTTAATATCAATACTGGAAGTATGATCGATTGCTGCATGTTAGGTTAAGCGGGGATAAATTATATTCAATAATACAATTACTGGAAGTATATGATCGACTGTTGCATTTTAGGTTAAGTGGTGATTGATCTTTAATAATATCACTACTGGAAGTATATGATATAACTATTGTTGCACGTTAGATAAGTAGTGAGCGAGTTTAAATTATAAATATCAGAACTATCTTTGGTAAAATTTCGGAAGTGGGCATTCACTGATTTCGAGGTCGAAACTTAGTTTTCCTGAATAGTTTTGATGTGTTTTGAATGAATCTGGCACTCGTTTTTGTCGGAAATAAATGTTTGTTTACAGGTGTAGGGGTGCCCACCCCGCCCCGCAAACCTTAATTGCTCCGCTTCGCACTGCCATAGTATTGATAATTTTCTTGATTTTCAAGATTTTCTTGATATCTGTTACTAAACCAAACCCCACCTCTAACCTAATCTAATTTAACCTAACAACAGTTTATGGCTGAAATAACGGTTGATTTTCGGTAGTACATGTAACACCATTATTATTCAATTGCACCATGGGAAATGGGGTTCAAAATATTCATAATGAATAATTCTACACGATGATGTTTGTTTGTTTGTTTGTTTGTTTAGAGGATAATTCCTCAGAGCCGTAGTGATCTACCGCTGCAGCAATTAGTGTTGGCCGAAGCCACCACCCCGGGAGTGGGGTCACAAACCCCCGGCTAACACCCGGTACCCATTCACTGCTGGGTGGACAGGGGCTCGGGTTTTAAGAAAGACCACCCATCTATCTTTGCTCCGCCCGGGGATCTAACCCGGGACTTCTCGGTTGTAAGCCGAGCGTGCTAACCACTATACTACGGAGTACCGTATGTAAATGTAGGTAAGAATCCTAGGACTTTTGGAAGCCCACTACCGAAATAATACCCTATCTTTGCACGAGTTAGGTGGTAAATAAGCTTAAATGGTTAACATCACAACTGCCGTAAGGAGCATATGACATATTATTGCCCGTTAGTTCAGTGATGAACGAACTTTAATTATTATTAATAACAGTACTGTCTGGAAAAGAGTAGCTACAAGAGCAATCACGGCATATAACTTGGTAGTTTTGTCATTTATGCCTTCAATATACTCCTTGATGAGGTCAATGAGCATCCCCTTATCCACAGTGGATATAGGAGTTGCCTTAAGAGAGCCAGCATCGTCACTCGTAGCAGTGGTGTCGACTGTAGATGTAAACAAACTTGAATTTCCCGCGATTTCAAGCGCCATTTCGCAGAGTCGAGCGAGAATAGGAGAAGGTTAGCGCTGGCGAACACTCACGTCCGCCAACCCTGGCGTTCGCCAGGGTTGGCGTAAGCCAGTGTTTAAAAGTAAGGATTTCCTGAGGCTGGGGTGCCGTGGCGTTTGGGGGTGTGCGCGCGTACATGGCAGTGACAGAAAAAAGCAAAACAAGACAAGAAACAAACAACAACAACAACAACAAAAACAAGATAAGAAGAAAGAAGAACGAAGAGAAGAAGAAAACAAGTCAAGCCTGAAGAAAGAAAAAAAAGAACAAAAACCAAAACTGAAGAACTGGTGGGCGGCGGGGGTGGGCGCGGGGTTGTCCTGGATGTGTCCGGGGCACCGTCTTCCGAGGCCCATGCACTGATCTATATAACATGGATCGCGGATCTGGGCTAGCTGTGGCCGAGATACTGAAGTCACCAGCCGCCATCTTGAAATAACCAAAACAAATACATGGGCCGGCCAGGCAGTGGCTGGGTGTTGGCTGCTGGCATGTGATAGCCTATATTGACGGCTTTGAAGTATGAAAAGCCTATTTTTGGGTCCCTGACAGAGCTAGTGCACTAAGCTATAGGATAGGAAAGATCGCTACCCAGGGCAAACCCTGGGTATACAGGCAACCATTCCAACATCTGTAAACATTACAGGACACTAGTGCACTCAACGCC
>JACEEZ010008995.1:0-2500 GCA_016584305.1 Chionoecetes opilio
GCCCCCCACGTGCGCATGATATTCAGGTCAAAGGCTCAAAGGTTTAGGTCACGAAGGGACAAAATTTCAAAATCTAATTTTGGTCCATAGGACTTTTACTGTTAAAGATAAGGACCCCAAATTATAATACAAGTTATTTTGGTGTCTGGGACACCTTCATAGGCAAAATGACCTTGACCTTGGCTTTGGCCTTGAAGATAGGGTCAATTCAATGTTATACTCTGACATTATGGCTACAGGCGTGGGTCACCATTTATCTTGAGCGCAGATATTGATCTGCTTTGTAAATAACCCATACAGCGTCAGCCAAATGGCTTAACCCAGCTGGCGTCGGTCGATGTTCGATTTTTTGTTCATAAATGGTGATAAAACATCATATAAGGAAGGTAGAACATGAAGCTAGTAGTGACAGTCCCATATCTGTGAAGCCGTGACCACTTGTAGGTTTGGGCGGCGTACGTGAAAGTAATGGTAGACTACTGCGACCGTAGAGTTCATTTTCACACGACAATTTTCACGAGAGGTGATTTTTGGGGTAATGTACCGCTGTCTGAGACAAGTTTTCATTGAATTTCATAATGTACAAGTGCAATACACCTTTCTGTACAATATTTTGATGTTGTGACACTTATTTCATGGTAATATTTATTACAGAAATACGTGATTTTCAATTTTTCACATTATTCTCTATTTGCACTTTTATGTGAAAAATATAGTGATGACTTATCAGTATTTTTATGATTTATCAGTTAAATATTTATGTATGGTTATTTTTGCATCTGTTTGTGCTCACACTCACTTTACACGACGAGCGAATAATTATCTTTTGTGCTCTCACTATTAATTACTGCATCCTTATCGCCTACACATTGGCCACGTCTTTTAATTTTTTCGTCAACTTATTACTATTAGAAGTGTTCTGGTTATTGCGTTGTCGAACGACAAGTTTGAAACGTTAGTTTTCTAGTCTAGTCCTCGACAAGCTCTAGTTGTCGAAGTTAAAGTGAAGCTAGAGAAGTGCGAGCGAAAGACAATGCTGTACCCAAAGCGTGTAAACAACGTGGTCGCCAGCACTCTCCCAAGCACTCAGCGAGTCAGCAGTGTTACAAGGTCACGGCAGGATGTGTGGGTGGCTCACAGTCAACCCGTGACAGCAAAAATACGTGGTACAGTGGGACAATAACTCTGTACAAATCTGACAGGGTGGCAAGGTTGGTAGAGTCGTGAGCGCGCAATGTGTAGCGTCCCTGCGCATTCGGTCAGCGGTTCGAGTCCGCCTAGTTCGTGCTGACGTGGTGGCGCTTTGTATAGTCAATAACCTTGTAGTTGGTACTTGCAAAGTGTCTAGATAGGATGAAAATCTTATCTTATCTGTACAAATCCATTATAACGGGGTTCTCAACGATACCCCGACAACTGCGTAGTGCTGTACTGTCTATGGGCAGTGTGTGGCAACCACTCACCTCACACAGCCAAAATAGTTAGAGGACTGTTACTATGGATAATGGCACGGCGTTAAATTAACGCCGTTGACGCCCAAGCAAGAAAATAGTTGCAGCGTTAAATTAACGCCGTCGACGTTGTAAGGGTTAAGAAGGTGTCCGTAACGTTGTAAGGGTTAAGAAGGTGTCCGTAATCTTGTGAAAAATGGTAGAAACAATACATTAGTGTTAAGCAGTGTCAAGTAACAGGAACTACCACGTGTAGGTATCACGGCCTCTTGTAGCTTCCTTATATTCTTATGCTCTTATTAGAATCAGAAGTGTAATCATTCATCTCGTTATACCGAGCTTGCCAATATTCAACGTTTAAAGTCAGAGAAATTAGTCCTAAGAATATGAAAATACTGTACTATGAAAACAGTCTAAAATCAACTCTTTAATATTATATACATAAGACCACGAATAGTTACACCTGAAAGTTATGGAGAATATTATGCAATAAGCTAGTTTAACAACCTCAGTTTTCCAATACTCAGCTCTTAAAAACACACAAAAAAGAAATTCATCCTCAGAGTAAGAAAAAAAAAAGGTAATTTGACTTAAACTCAACTATTTTTTAATATTCAACGCATAAAGAAGACACGGAAAATTCAGCCTCGAAATAACATGATATATATTAAAGAAAAATATTGCGGGGAGATATTACGTACGATGAGCTGCGTCTTGTCTGGCGATGCTAATATAAGTGAGTGAAGAGGAATGTGTGTGTGTTGTGACCGGCTGGCTGTGCAGGACATGTTCACCTCACGTCCTGATGTTGTTGGTGTACTGGTGCCGAGTCCTGCGTGGCTGAGGCAGGACCAAGAAGGAAGGAAGGATAAGGATAAACAGAAGCAGCTTAAAGCATCTGTGACCTTTTTGCGGTTCTAGTGGAAGGTGGGGGAGGAGGTGGTGGTTTACTGGCGCCGGACTGACTGGTGTTGGGACTGTGTGTGTTGGTCGGTCCGGTCCTTCTTGCTGGTTATCTTCGTGAGCATTCACACACACACACACACACA
>JACEEZ010008995.1:5000-7500 GCA_016584305.1 Chionoecetes opilio
TTATATATATATATATATATATATATATAGTCATGATATTCAATCTGGAAGGGGACTGAAGCGTGTGGATAGAGAGGACTTTCTGAGGAGGTTGTACGCACCTTTTGTATAATTCAAAGAGGAAAATGTCAATAGTACATTATGACGCGCGCGCGCGCACACACACACACACACACACACACACACACACACACACCACACACACACACACACACACACACACACACACACACACACACATTGCTTGCGCGATCTAGTGGAAACATATTATCCATCTGGCGTTCAGCTGGATGAGAGCTCAAGCCCCGCTCAGGACCCTGTCACCCTAGGGTTTTTGGCTGACAGAGCAAGCAGTTAGTGTCCGCCTTGAGCATGGAGATGAGGTGTGTGTGGTATGTGAGGGCCCAACCATACCCGAAGATCTGTCTATGAGCTCTAAACTCTTTCCGGGAAGGTAACAGCTGGAGATCGCATGTCCAGCGCGTGATCAGGCCATGGGTGAACTACACACACACACACACACACACACACACACACACACACACACACACAGTGCCGCGGCTTGTTACAATGTCCCACAAATGTGTCGCCATTTCGCTAATGACGCTCATGTTCATGCTGGCAGCAGAAAGCTCCCTTGTGCATCGTAATTAGCCCTTGAGAACATGCTTCTGGTCCTACTTGTTTAAGGCTGATGTGTGACCACAGGCGGGGCGCTGCAGGGACTATATTGACCTGTTGGTCTGTAGCATCGACGAGCCTGCAGGTAGGCCACTGTGGCCGCCAACTGTACCTCACAGCGAAGTTTATGAAGAAGTTCCCAATAGTTACTCTTTCCACCCCTTCTCCCAGAGAGGTATACGAACCCGAAAATACGCACCAAATTTTCGCGTTCCTTAAAGCTTAGTGATGGTTGCCTGGTAAATATTGTTTATTGTACGTTTATATCTGTAAAGGACGAGTATATAATTATGGTGTTGAATTAAGTAATGTGTTGGTGCACCTACCTTTGCATCAGGAAGCCGAGGCGTTGAGGGAACACACAGTTAGTCACTTACCCATTTCGTCGATGGTGGGCGTGAGCCTGAGCGTGACGGCCACAAGCAGGATGGCGATGAGGAAGATGGCCACGGCCACCGAGGCGCACACCAGCACCACGCGGCTGCGGCGCTGCTCCTCGGGGTCAATCTCCCGCGGCGGTGTGCTGTGGCGGGATGTTTTTCTGTGGCGTCCTGATGACACGGAGAGTCGGGCGGAATCCAGATCGTAGGGGTTGAGCATCTGTGAGCTGCGGGTGCCGCGCCGCCCGCCATTCAGGGCCTCCGCGTCACGGTACAAAGCAGCGTCCCTCAGGTGGTCCAGCTCGGCACGAGACCGACGTCGCTTTTCATGAGCAGTAAACTCTGAGCGGCGTCGCTGCGGCAGCTGGCGGGGGGAGCGGTAGCGCTCTTCAGTTTGCACGGTGGCCGTGACGGACTGTCGGCGAGGGATAGACCCCTCGGAGGAGCCCAAGTAGGACACCGCCAGAGGGGGCATGAGATGGGTGTGTGAAAGGCTGGAGTAGCGGCAGCCGATGTCATCGCTGGAATACCTGCGGCTGGTGGAGGTTGGGGGGCAGTGTATTGGGGAGCGGGACCCACTGGCCATTACCGTAGTGGATGGGGCGGCCTTGGCCATGGGGCGTGACATTCACAGCCCCATTGTGCGAGGCTGCAGGAAAAACACCGCGCTATCCACGTCTCACTCACAAGTCTTTTGAGGTACGAGCATTGTTTGTTCCTTTTCAGAGACACCGAAACACTAATCGAGTACCGGCGCCGGAGGGATTCTCTGAAGAAAAAAAGAAGAAATAAATATCACCAACCTTTCCCTCCAACCTTAGGTGTGTCCAATGGCAAGACAAGGACTTTCTGCGACCGTCAGGGAATAAAAACTTTTACAAACGAGAAAATCTCAACTTTTGACGTGGTTCTGTTGGCTGTTGTACTATCACAGACGACAAACTTCAGGATTGAAACCAACTACTTTAAGACTCCTGTGTCTCATCCTTGCCTCCCTCCTCCATCCCTCCTTCCGGGCTTCCTATAAACCACACCGATGTTCACGCCCTTGTGTTTTCATGTCCAGCGCTTATAATGACTGCTGGCGTGAGGCTTAATATTAAAACCCTTGAAGGAACACCGTAAACTCCCCCCTTCGCCTCCCACGCAGAGTGACTCCCTAACCATTCCTCAGGTCTCCGTAACTCAGTAATCTAGTTTTGGTTGGTGTGTTTTGTATTCCCTCTGTATACGGTTTGAGGTCGTTACATCCTCGCTCTCGTCTTCTTTATTTCCCAGCTTAATTGTTGTTCCTCTTCTCCACCCGTTTGTCACTCTCAGCTAATTACTCCATTACTCTTGCCGCCATGTATTTCAAGCCTCCATTTTGCCGCTCCTAAACGCAATCTACTCAGCCGTGTTAATAACCTCTCGTGTTTTCTTGTCGCGTGTGTTGTCCT
>JACEEZ010008995.1:12500-127500 GCA_016584305.1 Chionoecetes opilio
TGAAAAAATATGTTTGTCAAGTACATAATATATTGTCAAAACACACACACACACACACTCTCTCTCTCTCTCTCTCTCTCTCTCTCTCTCTCTCTCTCTCTCTCTCTCTCTCCTCTCTCTCTCTCTCTCTCTCTCTCTCTCTCTCTCTCTCTCTCTCTCTCTCTCTCTCTCTCTCTCTCTCTCTCTCTCTCTCTCTCTCTCTCTCTGCCAATTACTTATCTATTCATCAGATTGTCTTTCTGTCCATCCATTTTTTTTCTCTCTCTCTCTCTCTCTCTCTCTCTCTCTCTCTCTCTCTCTCTCTCTCTCTCTCTCTCTCTCCTCTCTCTCTCTCTCTCTCTCTCTCTCTCTCTCTGAGGTACACACGTCTTCAATCCAAAATCAAAAAGTCGGAATTCTGTCCACAATACACAACCACCTGAATCGGCAGAAAGGTAACGTAAAGATAAAGCCCAGGCAAAGCACAAGAGGCAAGAGAACCAAGACCACAAAATAGACCGGCCTGGATTGAAGTAAATGAACAACAGTGATAAATGGGTGGGGAAAGCTGGGGTACGTCGTGTCGTGCCGTGGATTACCATTGGTCGTAAGTAATAATAATGGTGATGAGTTTTGGTAGTTTAGATGTTGAGAACGAAGTGTATGGGGTGTGTGGTGAGCCGCCGAAGTAGAGGACGTGGATGGAAAAGTCTTGTAATGGCCGGCAGAGAGAAAATGAAGAGTAAGAGAGCGGAAGAGGAAATTAAAAATGTTTCTAATAATATGAAAGTAAATAAATATTAACGAAATAAGCAGAAATAATAGCAAACGTACAACATACTGCCTCTTGATAGTGTTAGCCTGTGTTGGCTTTGTGTTGCGTTAATGGTTGTGTTAGTGTTTGGTTAATATTACGAACTGTGGGTTTTTTTATGATGTTTTGAGCAGTTATCTGTGACTGGTTTGCTGGGAGTATGGTGCATGGTGCTAGGAACTGTAGTGCTGGGAGTATGGTGCATGGTGCTAGGAACTGTAGTGCTGGGAGTATGGTGCATGGTGCTAGGAACTGTAGTGCTGGGAGTATGGTGCATGGTGCTAGGAACTGTAGTGCTGGGAGTATGGTGCATGGTGCTAGGAGCTGTAGTGCTTTGTTGAAGTGGGCACTGCTGCGAGGTTTTTATAGCGGTACGAATCGTTGAGAAAGTGTCACTGCAAGAAGATGAGACAAAAGAGCGAGAGATGGAGATTGGAGAAGGACGTGGACTGGAAGGTTTTGCAATTGCCGGCAGAGAGAAAACGAGGAGCGAGGGAGCTGAAGAGAGAAATGAAAAATGCTTCATATTAGAAAATAGAAAAATAATAGGACGGGCAGAAATAACAGCCAGCGTACAACATACATAAAATACACAATTTCTTCCTTTTTCATTTTCATTTTTATCGCTTTCGTACGTACCCTAACTCACTAACCTCCTCCTCCCCTCTCACTTCCAGCCATGATTAAGATATATAATCCACTTTTGTGTACCTGGAGGGAGCACCTGTCTAACGAGGGTGATGAGGATAGGGTGAGGACAGCAGAGAGGGACTCAGGGTGACGGTGAGGATGACGGAGAACATGTCATATCTGTCATCTGATGTCTAATAGCAAAGGAAGGGGAAGAGTCGGTCAGGATAAGGGTTTAGGGGCTCGAGGTGTTCCATAATCCGTGTGTGATGTGTGAGAGAGAAAGAGCAAAGGAAGTTAAGGCTTAGAAATAGATGAGGAGAATGAGGGAGGGTATGGTTAAGGGTTTGTGATGGATATTCCCGTGTAATGACCGAGGGAAGCTGTCATGAGGGAGAAGTGAGGATTGAGTAAATGATTAAGAGCCATTCTATTATACCCTCAGAAATTGGTGATGAGAATGAGGAAAAATGTATGGTTGCGAATGCGTGTAGTGACCTGGTGAGGTTGGCATGAGGAAGGAGTGAGAACTGAGCCTACGTAAGGGTTATAAAGAACTATTTTATATTCCCTGGGTGGTGTGTGTGGTGTAAACGTTTTGAGTGGCGCCCTTCAGATCGATACCAGTGTTGCCATCCTGCGAGAGAGTGACAGACAATACTTGACGGCATAACACCTTTTCAAGCGGTAAATACTACACGTCCGAGGGATCATGAAGGTGTCAGTATTGGCCCAAAACGCGACGACGCCTAAACCAGAGAGAAGGAGCCCGCGGGAGGGTTAAAATAGGAGTCTCTCCGTAACCTGGTAATCGACCCACGCGAGCTTTTTTTGTTTTCCTTATTAGCCTTTTTTGTGGTGCCGTAAAAGGTATATGGTGTACTTGAGGAGATGTTATTGTGCGCGTGTGGTGTGTGTGTGTGTATGTGTGTGTGTGTGTGTGTGTGTGTGTGTGTATGTGTGTGTGTGTGTGTGTGTGTGTGTGTGTGTGTGTGTGTGTGTGTGTGTGTGTGTGTGTTTCTGCTTGACACCATTTATATCTCGTGTCTTTCTTTCTTTTCCTGTCTGCCTGTTTATCTGTCTATCTTGCAGTTGTCCACGCTCTCTCGCTCTCTCTCTCTCTCTCTCTCTCTCTCTCTCTCTCTCTCTCTCTCTCTCTCTCTCCAACATCCAGTATAATCGCCGTCAATAACTCCTTTCTTCCCGAGGTCCTCCATCCGCCTGACTTCCGCACGCACCCGGAAGACAAATAACAATTTCGTGTGTTGAGTCTTGTCAAACCTTGCGATGACACACTTCATTTTCTTCTTTAGTGGGGCAGAAACTGACATTGTATTGGAATTGTATTGTATTTCTTTTAGTGAACATTCCTTCCGCCAGAATTGCATTTTGTGCGAGGAACCTATACGGACGAGGTGATCTGTACAGAGTGGGAGGAGGGGGAGCGGTAGTACTTTCGGTTTTTCTATACAAACTTTCCATAGCGAAGTGAAAAATAATATTTCCGTGTAAATTTGTGTTTGGTGGTAACACCCTTATATTTAGCGGCATTTTTTTTTTCACACATAATTAATGTGATTTTTTTTTCCTTTGTGTCTTGAAGTCGATATCTTTTTCCCGATTATTTGGTTGGTTAGTGATAAGACGAGTTCGCAGAGGCGAGGGTTTAGCCAAGGGGCGGAGGGGCTCCGGGTACAATCATGCGCTTCTTTGTGCCAGGGGAGCCAGTTGGCCTCCTGTAGAGTAGGAGGATGTGTTGGTAAGCCGCTACACACTGCTTGCTGTTATCGATTATATCAGCCTGGGATATCGCTGCAGACCCTGAAAAGGAGGCAATGGGAGCAGCAGCATCCTGGAGGGGGCGGGAGCAGTGGCGTAGGTACGGGGGGGGCATGAGGGGCACGCGCCCCCAATGAGAATCCGGTGACTCCCCACTGGCCATGGCTGCCGTATTATGTATAATGCTGTAATATTCCCACCACTGATCTGATCTTGGAATATGCCCTTATATCCTTGTATATGGCATCAGAATGCCCCTGAGCTCCGCTTGCCTAGTGCCCCCCATACTCAGCTATGTTCCCCCACGTGCCCCCCATTGATAGATACCCAGCTACGCCACTGGGAGGGAGGCGTCCATGGGTGTGGGCCGTGACACTTACCGCGGCGCCTCAAGCCCAGCCTGATTTGAGAACATCGATACTTGACGTAGGAATGTAAGTATGTGGGGGGTTATGTATGTGTGTGTGTGTGTGTGTGTGTTAGAAGCACGCACTAATGAGTTTTTTTGCCACATTGATGTAGGCGGTGGCCCTGAGGAAGCGTATGCACGGGTTAACCTTGGCTGACATTATAAGCGAGGCTATGAAAACATAATTGGAGTTAACTTTAGTGTGCCTGAGAGCCGCGAATTAACACCACAAACAACCTGGCGTCGGGGGCTCTCGTCTAGCGGAAGACTCAACACTTAATAATAAACAAACACTTTATTTTTCTTATCCTGAACATGCCCTTCAGCGGGTCAGGTATATTTTACACCGATAAGCTTCCCTCTCGAGGCAAACATATTTGTGGGAAACTATAGTCATGATATTTTTCTCGCGTATATTATTTTCTTTTAATTAATGCAGTGTACATATGGGTGTTTCAGGCTGTCCCGTCACGTTTTGTAGCTTCACAAACTCAGCCGCACCATCTCGTGGCATCTCTGAGAATGTGGGTCTCACGTGCAACTTTGTCCCGGCGCACCAACAAACGTGTACAAGTACTCTATGTCTGTACATGTTTACAAGTTTCGAACATCTCTCGCGCGCCAAACCCCGTCGCTCTGGGCCACACACACCACGCGTCCCGACACATCAACATACTTATGGAAGTGAAGGCACTGCCACTGAACACTCCGCAACGACTGTTTTTCAGCGACGTGCGGCCACAAAGGAATGAAGGAGTAAGTATTGTGAACGATGGTCGCGCGTCACCACTCGCCGCCGCCTCTTCTTATCACCAGGGAGTCACACACACACACTGGCTCCTCACCCCACCTGCTTACCCGGTCTCCGCCCTCCCGCCCCCTTCCTCCCCCGCGCCGCACCGGGCAAGCGCCTCTCCGCCTAGCCTGGTCTCCCTCCTTCATGTGAGCTGCTCCCGCCTCGCTGCCTCACTCTGCTCCCCGCGTGGCGGCGCCAGCACGATGACGCCTGCCTGGCCCACTTTGGCTGCCCCAGCCCTTCACCACAACAACACTCAGGGTGCGCTGCCATGAAGGTGGCCTTGACCCTCCTCTCATGCATGACACCTGTTCCACAACGTTTGTCAAGTACTGTAGCAAACGATATATATATATATATATATATATATATATATATATATATATATATATATATATATTATATATATATATATATACGTATATCATAATACATAAACACCACTCTAAGTCGGAAGGATGTAATCAAGTGGGCGTGGCACACAATGGTCCTCCTTTGTGTGGCCATTGTTCAGGGACATCTGATATACCCCTCACCGGGTGACATCCCTGAATAGAAATTCATTGACCACCGTGAGCCCCATGACATCAGGGAATCAGGGAGGAAACCAAGGGACTTGCGAACAGTCGACTTGTATCCCAATATGGATTTATTCATCTAAGTTGTTCTTCCAGCGCACTCCAGGTGTTGGCAGTTTTGTCACAAAACCCATTGCAGTGGCTCTCACCATTGATATCGCTCACCAGGTTCAGCGCTCTCTGGCCAGCATTATGTGACCTGTCATTGCGGGGCAATGCCATGACTCCAGCGCCTGCGGCAGCTGGCTGGGAGGCTGCATGCAGCTATTGTCTTTCATGAACATAAACAATTCAGCGGGATGATTGGTTGCCCTTGCGCTTAATTTATTTTTCCTTTTTCACTCATATGCTGTACATGAGAAGCAGCAGCCAAACATGCCCCGCAGCACGCGCCTCGACCGCTGCGGCACAGAGCCACGAGGGCTTTGTCAACACCCTTCCCTGACTTCCGCGTTTCTGTTGAATAGGATCTTTTATCAACGCTTTTATTGGCTGTTTCTGTTTCGCCTTGTTCATTTGTGTCTTTGTTTTCCTTTTTTGTCACTTGTCATCTGTCTCTTTGAGTCGTTTGCCCTATCAACCCTTGTCCTTTGATTGTAGCTGTCCACTTCCCTCCCCCATCCTTCGTGCCCTGAGAATGAAGCAAAACTAAAGACTTGAATTACAAGAAAAAATATGTGCTTTTCTGGGCAGTATCAGAGGGCCTCCTCCTCCTCCTCCTCCTCGAAGTATTAGAAGCGAAGTAGCAGATTCGTAAACCTCTTTTAATACTTTTTAACAAATATCTAAATTCCGGTAAAGTTCCTTGCGATTGGAAGCTTCCAAATGTTACTTCAATACAGAAGAAAGGTAATTTGACACAATCGAGCAACTACAGACCGATCAGCCTCACATCCGTAGTCTGTAAATTAATGGAAACTATAATACGAGACAAGGTGGTAAATTTCTTAGAAGAAAATAATCTGATAAAAAAAACTCCGAGCACGGCATAAACGATCTTGCCTACCGAATTTGCTGGACTTTTTTTAATGACGTATGCAGCACGTTTAATTTCAAGACGAAAGTAGTCGTTGTGATTTATCCTGACTTGAAAAATAACGTTTGACAAAGTCCCCCATAAGCGTTTGCTTAAGAAATCAAAATCAAAGTCACATGTCACAGTCAGCATAACTGGAAATATTTTCAAGTGGCTTGAAGACTGGCTCTCTGAGAGAAGGCAGCGTGTCGTAATCAATGGAAAAACATCTAGTTGGCGAGACGCTATAAGCGGTGTGCACCGCAGAATCTGTGCTTGATCTTTTACTTTTCTCAATGATATGTAAACGATATTGAAGAAGGCCTCACCTGTAAGATATCAAAGTCTGCGGACGATACTAAAATAACGAATAAAGTAATCACAACTGTCGGTAAGATGTAATTACAATCAGACATTGATCGCTTAATTAGTTGGGCAACAAGTGGCAGATAAAATGTAATACCGATAAGTGTAAATTTTGCATATGAAGTAATAATGATCGTATCAACTACTCAATGAACGGACATGAACTTTCTAATGTTAGCGAAGAAAAGACTTGTGGATTATTGTAAGCAACAACCTCAAGCCCAGTAAACATTGTTCAGAAGTAGTCAAGAGGGCTAACAAATGTATCGGTTTCATAGAGATGACTTTCGGGTATAGGTCTGAAAAAGTAATTCCTACACTTTTCAATGCAATAGTGTGTCCTCATCTTGAATATTGCGTTCAGTTTGGTCGTCCTACTATAAAAAAAAACATGGAAAAGCTGGAGAGAGTACAAAGAAAAGTTACTAAAATTATTATGCGCCTACGAAACAAGCCATACCAAGAGCGATTGAAATAAATTAACTTGTTCACTTTGTCAAAACGTAGGTTATGAGGAGACTTAATTAATAGGGCTTTTTAAAATGTTCCATATCTTTGATATTGTCAACATAAACGACTATTTAGATAGTAATCGGACAAGAATGACTCGAAATACGTAATAATGGATTCAAGATCATTAATAAACGATTTCGGACACATGAAGCGAACCACTTTTTCATTACTAAATTTTGTTGGTATTTATAACTCTCTTCCAGAACAAGTAGTTAATAGTAACACGGTTGAGGTATTTGAAAACAAACTATATAAATACTTCGCATCACCTGCCCAAATCGCTTACTTCGGTTCTACGTAAATTCACTGCGGTTTTTTTTTAATCTAAAGTCTAGCTTCGAGTAGTCTCTCTAGTCTTCGAGTAGCTGTCTCCCCTTCAGCCTTATTGATCAATTTTCATGACAGTTTTTCAATACTATATATGTTGTTTTTTTCTCACTTTTTTCATGCCGGAGGGAGTGGTGGGTGGAGAGGAGCCTTCAACTTTGCTATTCTTTTTCTTCTTACGTAGAAACTGTACTGGTCAAAAGAAGTCACACCGGCAGCCTCGTTTGGCCAAGCAGGGCTGTTGCTGTGTGTTCTTTCTTTTCCTCCTCCTCGTTCCGTCATCTTTTTTGTCTCGTGACATCGACGGCTCCTCCTCGAATCATGTTGCTTCCCTAACAAGCTCATTACGAGAGCCAGAGGAACTAAAGGTTGTCTTCTTTTGGTGTCGCTGAGCAAGGCGATGGTTCTCAGACGTATTGTTTAATCTTTTTAACAATTCTTGGGATTTTATGGATTAATTACTTGTTTTCACGTTTCCTCTCACAACTGTGCATATATCATTATCCCTCCATCAGCTGTTTCTCAATGAAGCAGTCTTCCCTCCCTTATTTGGAGCTGCGTGTAGGACCTTCATCTGCACCACCGGCATTGAAATGGTGATTCTCTCTGTCTCGTACTTCTTAGGAGAGTTTCTCATTCGCCTCAAGGATTACATCTCCGTGACTAGCAGTCCTTCCTCCACACCTGTAATTAGTGGTCCTTCCTCCACACCTGTAGTTAGTGGTCCTTCCTCCACACCTGTAATTAGTGGTCCTTCCTCACACCTATTAGTGGTCTTCTCCAACCTGTAATTAGTGGTCCTTCCTCCACACCTGTAATTAGTGGTCCTTCCTCCACACCGTAATTAGTGGTCCTTCCTCCCACCTAATTAGTGGCCTCTTCCACACCTTAATTAGTGGTCCTTCCTCCACACCTGTAATTAGTGGTCCTCCTCCACACCGTACAATCAGTGGCCTTCCCATATAGCGGTCTTCCTCACACCTGTAATTAGTGGTCCTTCCTCCACACCTGTAATTAGTGGTCCTTCCTCCACACCTATAATTAGTGGTCCTTCCTCCACACCTGTAATTAGTGGTCCTTCCTCCACACCTGTAATTAGTGGTCCTTCCTCCACACCTGTAATTAGTGGTCCTTCCTCCACATCTGTAATTAGTGGTCCTTCCTCCACACCTGTAATTAGTGGTCCTTCCTCCACACCTGTAATTAGCTGTCCTTCCTCCACACCTGTAATTAGTGGTCCTTCCTCCACACCTGTAATTAGTGGTCCTTCCTCCACACCTGTAATTAGTGGTCCTTCCTCCACACCTGTAATTAGTGGTCCTTCCTCCACACCTGTAATTAGTGGTCCTTCCTCCACACCTGTAATTAGTGGTCCTTCCTCCACACCTGTAATTAGTGGTCCTTCCTCCACACCTGTAATTAGTGGTCCTCCTCCACACCTGTAATTAGTGGTCCTTCCTCCACACCTGTAATTAGTGGTCCTTCCTCCACACCTGTAATTAGTGGTCCTTCCTCCACACCTGTAATTAGTGGTCCTTCCTCCACACCTGTAATTAGTGGTCCTTCCTCCACACCTGTAATTAGTGGTCCTTCCTCCACACCTGTAATTAGTGGTCCTTCCTCCACACCTGTAATTAGTGGTCCTTCCTCCACACCTGTAATTAGTGGTCCTTCCTCCACTCGTAATAGGGTCCTTCCTCCACACCTGTAATTAGTGGTCCTTCCTCCACACCTGTAATTAGGGGTCCTTCCTCCACACCTGTAATTAGGGGTCCTTCCTCCACACCTGTAATTAGTGGTCCTTCCTCCACACCTGTAATTAGTAGTCCTTCCTCCACACCTGTAATTAGTGGTCCTTCCTCCACACCTGTTAATTAGTGGTCCTTCCTCCAACCTGTAATTAGTGGTCCTTCCTCCACACCTGTAATTAGTGGTCCTTCCTCCACACCTGTAATTAGTGGTCCTTCCTCCACACCTGTAATTAGGGGTCCTTTCTCCACACCTGTAATTAGTGGTCCTTCCTCCACACCTGTAATTAGGGGTCCTTCCTCCACACCTGTAATTAGGGGTCCTTTCTCCACACCTGTAATTAGTGGTCCTTCCTCCACCTGTAATTAGTGGTCCTTCCTCCACACCTGTAATTAGTGGTCCTTCATCCACACCTGTAATTAGTGGTCCTTCATCCATACCTATAATTTAGTGGTCCTTCCTCACACCTGTAATTATATATCCTTCCTCACACTGATAATATGGTCCTTCCTCCACACCTGTAATATTAGTGTCCTATCCTCCAAACCTGAATTAGTGGTCTTCCTCCACTATATATTATGTCCTTCCTCCACACCTGTAATAGTGGTCCTTCCTCCACACCTGTAATTAGTGGTCCTTCCTCCACACCTGTAATTAGTGGTCCTTCCTCCACACCTGTAATTAGTGGTCCTTCCTCCACACCTTGTAATCAGTGGTCCTTCCTCCACACCTGTAATTAGGGTCCTTCCTCCAACCTGTAATAGTGGTCCTTCCTCCACACCTGTAATTAGGGGTCCTTCCTCCACACCTGTAATTAGTGGTCCTTCCTCCACACCTGTAATTAGGGTCCTTCCTCCACACCTGTAATTAGGGGTCCTTCCTCCACACCTGTAATTAGGGGTCCTTCCTCCACACCTTAATTATAGTCCTTCCTCCACACCTAATAGTGTCCTTCTCACACCTGTAATTAGTGGTCCTTCCTCCACACTGTAATTAGTGGGTCCTTCCTCCACACCTGTAATTAGGGGTCCTTCCCCACACCTGTAATTAGGGGTCTTCCTCCACACCTGTAATTAGGTAGTCCTTTCTCCACACCTGTAATTAGTGGTCCTTCCTCCACACCTTAATTAGGGTCCTTTCCTCACACCTGTAATTAGGGGTCCTTCCTCCACACCTTAATTAGGGGTCCTTCCCACATCCTGTAATTAGTGGTCCTTCCTCCACACCTGTAATTAGGGGTCCTTCCTCCACACCTGTAATTAGTAGTCCTTCCTCCACACCTGTAATTAGGGGTCCTTCCTCCACACCTGTAATTAGTAGTCCTTCCTCCACACCTGTAATTAGTAGTCCTTCCTCCACACCTCTAATTAGGGGTCCTTCCTCCACACCTCTAATTAGGGGTCCTTCCTCCACACCTGTAATTAGTGGTCCTTCCTCCACACCTGTAATTAGTGGTCCTTCCTCCACACCTTGGTTTAACTTAAATAGTAGTCCTTCCTCCACACCTGTAATTAGGTCCTTCTCCACACTGTATAGAGTCCTTCCTCCACACCTGTAATCAGTAGTCCTTCCTCCACACCTGTAATCAGTAGTCCTTCCTCCACACCTGTAATTAGGGGTCCTTTCTCCACACCTGTAAGGATTGATTCTCCTTCATCGCTTCATAAAATGTTTCTTTACCACACCTACGTCCATCCTTTACCGTATTTTCTTGCTTCTCAATCAATCTCAGTGAAGTCCTTTCTAGAGAGCTATTACCCTCCGTGGATCTGTGAAGCCGCTGTTATTTCATCTTCGTTATGGCAGAATCACCATGGCAACGGTTTGATGTCATAGAACGCCAGCCTCTCCCTTGTCCCCTTATCCTCCTCCTCTTCACCTTGTTAGCTCCCCTCATACTCACCATCCTTTCTTTACGTATTGACGGTTCATGAGTATCTCCGGTCCCCTACAGGTTCTTCAGTTATCCTCCACTTCCTCCTCCTCCTCCTCCTCCTCTCCTCCTCTCCTCCCTCCTCCTCCTCCTCCTCTTCTTCCGTGGTCTTGTAATCACACACTCCCTCATATCTCTCGCAAAAGTTGCAAAAATATCCCTTAGAAATTTTTCGGCTTTTGCCCTCTCTGGAATTTGGAATCTTTTCTTTTCTTTTTGTCTCAGCGAGATACTTTGATGCGTTCTGGTACTGTAATCCCATAGGACCCGCGCCTTGAAGTTCTTGCTGTTATACAAATTTTGTCCATTATTAATATTAACATTGATTATAAGTATAGGGATAGTAGAGACAGTAGCAGCAGCATTAGTAGTAGTGGTAGAAGTAGCAATAGTAATAATAGTAGTAGTAGTAGTAGTCGGAGTAGTAGTAGTAGTAGTAGTAGTAATAGTAGTAGTAGTAGTAGTAGTAGTAGTAGTAGTTAGTAGTAGTAGTAGTAGTAGTAGTAGTAGTAATAGTAGTAGTAGTAGTAGTAGTAGTAGTAGTAGTAGAATTAGTAGTAGAATTAGTAGTAGTAAGTAGTAGTAGTAGTAGTAGTAGTAGTAGTAGTAGTAGCATTATATTATAGGAGTAGTAGGAATTTTTGTTGTCGTTGAAGTAGTAGCAGTAGCAGTAGTAGTAGTAGTAGTAGTAGAAGCAGTAGTAGTAAAGGTTGTAGTAGTAGTAGTAGTAGTAGTAGTATAGTAGTAGTAGTAGTAGTAGTAGTAGTAGTAATAGTGATAGTAGTAGTAGTAGTAGTGATAGTAGTAGCAGTAGTAGTGATTGTTGCTATTGACTTCATCAACAAAAGCAATATCAATAACAACAATCACTACTATTGTTGTCGTAGTTGTTGTTACTGCTGCTGCTGCAACAAGTAGCCCGCAACAATTTTTGCCGCATCTTCTCGAACACAGATTTATCATCTTATAATAACATTGAATGATTCAGATTTTTTTCTTCTTAATTATTTTTTAGCAGTTAGTAAACACTGACGATGATGGAAAGTCAATGGCTCACGGAACATTGTAGTGACGAACAATTCTAAAACACACGGTGAATAGATAACTGTTTCTATAAGTAACTCCTGGTGGTGATGAGGATGACGGTTGTAATGCTGGTGATGATGATAGTGTTATGTGTATTTAAGTTAATGGAAGTGTGAGGCGGCAGGCTGGTGGTGGGAGGAGGGGGGCAGGCGGAGGGCGGCGGAGAGCTGCCTGAGGAGGGTGTGAGGGGAAGGCGAGGTGTGCGTGCCCCGCCGCGAGTATTTGCTCTCTAGGGGGGGGGAGAGAGAGAGAGAGAGAGAGAGAGAGAGAGAGAGAGAGAGAGAGAGAGAGAGAGAGAGAGAGAGAGAGAGAGAGTGGTGTGTGCAATTCACCCACGGTCTTGCCCACGCGAGCTGGACTAGCAATCGCTAGTTTTACCCTCCCGGAAAGAGCTTGGAGCTCGTACCGACTGATCTTTGGGTAATGCTGGAACCTCACACACCACACACCCCATCCCCTTGCTCAAGGGAAATAGTAACCGCCCACACTTGTCAATGAAGAGTCCCCGGGAGCGAGCGGGGATCGAGCGCGGGACCACAGAATGGCGAGACACGCTCCTAAACCACTAGACCATGCTGGCAGTGTATGTGTGTGTGTGTGTGTGTGACCGACATTCCCCGGCACCCACCGAGAGCCACGGCGCTCAGCTGACTTTCCGATCAATGAACACCCACAATGCTCTGCGCAGAGTCGCACCCTAACTCTCACGTTCCTGCAGTTCTCCTAACTATATAAATATCATGGTAGTTGTAAAAGCAACAACTATCATTTATTGTTTTGTTTTTAATATGTTCCAGAAATTAGATATTTCCTCTGCATAATGAGGCAACATGTCCAAATGTCAAGTTTTCGGATCAAGGAGCATTTGTATATTTTCCTTTATATATCTTATTTTTTACCGGTTAGAGTTATTCTAAGTTATCATGTATGAACACTGATTTTTTGCACAAGAATTCGCCAGTTCAAGCCAGTCAAATGTCATATTTCTGGTGTGATTAAGTCAGCAGCCGACAGCCAGGCGCAGTTTCAACAGTTACTTTGGCAGCTGAGAGTGCCGCGCCTCGCCCGTCCGCTGGACATGACACTCTCAGGGCCCGTCCCTCCGGCGTAAAATGAAAGCTCTGTACTGTTCTGCAGTCAACGTGAGCATTGGGATCGTAAGGCAGTCGTGGTGAGCAGGTAGACGCTTGGTGGGGGCGAGGAGTCTGCCTGTCGACCTGCTACGTTCACTGGCCGGGTGAGTACATCTGGTGGCGGGTGGTCACCATATGTTGTGTTCTCGACCAGACCTGGTGGGGGATTAGGTCGTGTCGGCACTCTGCATCTCTACAGGTGTGTCGAATGCATTAGAAATACTCGGAGATGTGCACATTTTAGCTGAGTCACTCATAATCAATAGCTGACGACTGCCATGGTGTTAAGATTATATTTATTTTCTTAACTATCTCGAGTGTCACCCCAAGGCTTCCGGGAGTGAGGGAGTGAGGCGGCAGGAGAGCAGCTATCAACACAAGCTTAGACTTAGGCGAGGTTAATAGCCTGGGAGTTTTTTGCTGCAACATATGGAGTCACTGCTATCGTTGTTCACCACAGCATCTTGTCATGCCAGTGTGGGGGTGATAGGGAGCCCCCCCCCCCACCTGTACTCCACCATGATGGGGATGCTGGCACGAAACAAGCTAATTGGTCAATGAACTTAACCACATTGTTTCGATCTAGCTGCACAAACACACACACACACACCGCACGATGGTCCAGTGGATAGCGCGCTGGCCTGCCATTCTGTGGTAGCCGGATCGAATCCACTGCTCCGGGGATTTTTCACTGACAAATTCGGGCGGTTACTGTCCACCTTGAGAAAGGGAACGGGCGTGTGTGGTGTGTGAGATCCCAGCATTACCCAAAGATCGGTAATAATGAGCTCCAAGCTCGCACCGGGAGGTTGAAACTGGCGATCGCGAGTCCGACTCACATGGACAAGACCATGGGTGAATAACACTGCCGCCGCGATGGTCCAGTGGATAGAGCTTTGGCGCGCCATTCTGTGGTTAACCGGTTCGAATCGTCGCTTGCTCCAGGGGATTTTTCATTGACAAATTCGGATGGTTACTGTCTCCCTTGAGCGGGAGTGTGTGGTGTGTGAGGTCCCAGCATTACCCTGAGATCGGTCACAATGAGCTCCAATATCACTCCGGGAGGGTGAAACTGGCGATCGCGAGTCCAGATCGTGAAAGAGCATGGGTGAATGACACAAAACATACACATAATGTCAACACTCTACGGATCTTATTCATATAATTTCATATAATCTTCTTACTATAATTATATTATTCACCGAATGTCCGTCCGTCCGTCCGTACAGCTAAGGCATTACCATTATTGTCCCAATTTCAATCAAACTTTCTGGAAAGGTCAAGGTAATCCCTGAGATAGTTATGAGCTATATTTGGCCAGGTTTATCCAATTTATTCATTAGTTTAAATAATTAAGTTTAAAAAAAAAAATGCAGCCTAGGGCCCTGCTTACCTGGCACAGGAGACAATTTAAGCTTTCTGCTTTTCACCTAACTCTCTCTCTCTCTCTCTCTCTCTCTCTCTCTCTCTCTCTCTCTCTCTCTCTCTCTCTCTCTCTCTCTCTCTCTCTCTCTCTCTCTCTCTCTCTTCTCTCTCTCCTCTCTCTCTCTCTCTCTCCTCTCTCTCTCTCTAGGAGGATGACGGAGGAGGGAGATGAACGAGAGAGAGACGAGAGAGAGGAGAGAGAGAGAGAGAGAGAGAGAGAGAGGAGAGAGAGAGAGAGAGATTCATAAACACGGTGTTACGTGTACAAAGCCATTCGGATTGTCTTTCAACCCATCATACCTATTACGGGTAACTTCTGCTAGTGCAGTGGTTCTTAACCTGGGTTCGATCGAGCACCAGGGGTTCGGTGAGCCAGTCTCAGGGGTTCGGCGGAGGCCCTCCGAAAAACATTGCAATTTTGCTATTGTTATAATCCCAGATTATTCACCAAAGTAAATTGTACGCGAAATTAACGTAAATTTAAGCAGCGCCGTGGAGGGAGTCATGTGTGGGTGTGTATAAGTGCGTGTGCTCGCCCACCTCTCTCACTTCCGAGCAGTGATGTATACGTATAAGGGGGGGGGGGGGCACGGCCTCGGTTGGCCATTGAATTTCAAATTAGTGCAATAGATCCCTCCTGAGGCCTCAAAATGCCCCTAAAAATGCTTGATTTTCAACAAATTTCCTGATCCCTTTCTCAGACCCCCAGCTGTAGAGACTCACTTCGCTCGCCCAACCCCGTCTTAAAACAATCCTGGATTCACCTCTGTGCCCCCCACCCCCACCCCTTTCCGAGGACCTACCAGTATATATGCCATTGCTTCAGAGTCCTTCCTTCTTCCCTTCTTATTATCCAAATAAATACTTGAATTTTGAAGACAATTGTTCTCTATTTTTTGCATCAATTGAATCAAAATGTATTCTTATTATTCAAATATTTCTTGAATTTTGAAACAATTCTTCTTAATTATTTCTTTCCTTCACATATTTGAGGGGCTCGGCCAGTGTGCGGAGGCTTTCATTAGGGTTCGGTGCCTCTGCAAAGGTTAAGAACCACTGCCTTAGACAATATATCTTGTGCTGTATTTTGTGACCTAAACTTAACTAAGGGCGGGTACCTCCCTCTTCATATTTGCCTAACCTATGAATCTCTTTTATTTCTTCTTCTATCTCCGTATTTTCTTCTACTACTTTAAATATTTCTTTTGACACTTTCTTTTCTTCCTTTTCTCTTATGTTTTTCTTGGGCAGCACTTTTTCCTTCAAACCAAAAATTATGACATTTTTTTTTGTCCACCATGTCTCTTACTAAATTTTCCTTTTGTTTTATCACTTTTATTACTTCTTTGGTCAGATTTTTCTTTTCATTTTCTTGATCTTCAATTATTTGGCGTAAGCTCTCTTGGTCTTTTTATTTTTCTATCTTCCATGTCTTTCTTTCATCTTTCATTTCCTCTTGTGTCATTTTCATTTCTTATGTACTGCATTAATTTCTGCATGCATTTTCACTACCTTTTCGTCGTCTTGTTTACCATTTAATTCATCCGCTTTCTTTTTCAAAATAGTATTATCTTTTTCCAGTACGAACACTTTCTTTTCCATCTTCTCTAGTCTATCCATCATTTCGTGAACTACGTTTTCTAGCATTGAGACTCTTTTCCGGTTCGTTTTCAGCTCTAATATGTCTTTTTCTTTGGTATTGAAGCCATCGAAATTGATCGCGGGGGGGTCTTCCATCTTTGTTTACGTCCAATATTTTTTCCTTTTTAGGCTAATCATGTGGAGACGGGACTATCTAACTGTATAGTCCTCACCTGTAAGTACTCAAGGTCTTTTTGGGTCCTCTGCGTCCTTCTTGGTCACTGCAGCCAGTCAGCATATCCAGTTTTGTAGGAGCCTACCAGAGAGCGCGGTGTGCGTGTGTGTGTGTGTGTGTGTGTGTTGAAGCCTGTTTATTTCACCTTTATTTACTCACTTTTTCCCTAAATGGTACAGTGGTGCCGGTACAGTTTTCAGGAACACACAAAGCACGTTGTTATGTTGGTTTACGAGTGTTGTATAAATCATGGGGAAGACACTAAAGTGTTCTGCATTGTGAGTTAAAAATAAATAACTTTGCCTATACTTTTCACGTGAAGGACTCAAGAAGCCTCTTACAACGCACGATACAAATCTTAGGATGGAAGCTTAACATCCTTTACAGTACATTTTTCTTTTCATTTTTAGCTTCGAATTTGTTTAACTTTTCTTACCTGAAAAGCCAACGTTCAGTGTGCTTCCCGCAGTTTACACTTTTTGTGTGTTTTGTTTTTGTTTTCAGGATTGCATACTGTCTACGTGTGGTCGTGACTGGAGCACTTAAGGCACACTCTTGTGTTTTCTAGGTTTTGGCCTTTTGGTCTATTACAAAGCAACTCTTACAGTTATTATGTCTTTGTGTACCACTTCTTGTCTGTCTGGTGAGGTGTGATAGACGTAGGAAATGTTCAGTCCCTGTGTGGAGGCCTTGTCTGCCAAGGATACAGAATCACATTGTATTTTCATCACGTTACTACATTTTCCGGTATTTGGGAACTTGTTGTAATTTTGCGTACCCTTAACTGTTCTTGGGAGAGATCAATATCGTCAGCGATGTCGAGAAGAGTGTTGTTAAGGCCTGTTGTTCTACCTTGTCGCAAAATATAAGTGTCTTCGTAGCCTTCATTTCATGGTGGAGGATCAAAGTGAATCCCCTTTGCTCTAGCTCCGTTTCTAGGATCCTGTCAAGTTCTCAATCTGTAGCTATGGAAGACTATCAGAGCGTCTTTGTCCTTCGTGATGAGTTGCGGCGTAGACATTGGCAGGTACGATTACCTCCAAGAAGTTAGTTTTTTTATCTTGGGGTTTGATCTTAGCTTTCATCATTAGTCTCGCCATGTTTACATTTCGTTGATGGTATAGAGAGAGTACGTTTAGCCTCCTACCTAGTACGTGTCAGTTTGCGGTACCCCATATGCTAAAAAGTGTCGCAGGTATCCGATATCGTACCTTGAAGCCACGTATAAGCTCAGTGGCTAATCCCTGTGCCGCTTTAATGCAGTTCTTCTATTCTAAGGGTTCTATTATGACACCTTTCACCCCTTTATCATGACCTTAAGAGAGCTCCCATATCGATCCTAGACAGGACTGGTTAAAAGAAACAAATGCTATTGTCTACTTGATCACTGCACATTGTTAATGCTTACTTCACTGGCGGTCACGCGTCACGACTATCACAGGCATTATATTTTTGTCTTTCTTCTGCCTTTTTTTTCAAATGAAAAATAAATTTCTCACTTTTATTTGGTCTTGTTTCCGAATTATTTTTTTAGTTTATGAATCTGCCACATGAAGGTGTCCAGAATTACATTGCATCCTTTGTTCGGCCGCCTCTTCCTTCCGAGCAGTGACGTATATAGGGGGGAAAGGAGGGGGGGCACTCTGCTATGGCCCCCTCCTTTTGTCCCAAAGGGATGATAATTGTTTTATCATTGATCAAATTAATGCAATATATCCCCTCTGAGGCCTCATAATGCCCCTAAAAATTCTTGATTCTCAAAAAAAATTCTTGACCCGCTCCTCCAAGCCCCGGCTGTAGAGGCTTGCTTCCCCCCCCCCCCTTTTAAAACAATCCTGGATTCACATCTGTGCCCTCCCCCCCATTTCCAAGGACCTACATACGCCACTGCTTCTGAGTTCTTCACTCCTTATTCAAATATACTCTTGAAATTTGAGGCAAATTTTCTTACATTATTGTATCAATTAAAATGGAATTTTTTTTTTTATCCAAATACTATACGTACTCTTGAATTTTGAAGTAATTTTTCAAAAAAAATTGTATTCCTTTTTTTTCTTCACATATTTGAGGGGTTCGGCTGGTCTGCGGAGGTTTTCGTTAGGGTTCGGTGCCTCTGAAAAGGTTAAGAACCACTGTGCTAGTGTATATAATGAATCACCTTGGTGGCAATTATTCTAAAGTGTTAAATTCGTCATGGGGGCCGTCATGGTGCCATCCTTCCGCATCGGTGACTTCGAACATAACTGCGAAAAAAATATATATATATCCTATAGGCCCGTTCACATGTTCACGACTCTCGACGACGACCAGTCATGACTTGCTGAGTCATGCTGTGGTCGGCGCCGGTCTTCATGTGGGTTGGCGTCAGGCCCAGACCGTCGCCGTCGGGTCGTGATGAGGCGCGAGGGGGGTCCCGACTGTGTTGTGCATGCTCTATACACTCGGGCGGGTCTGCGACTCAAAAATTTAACGGAAAAAGTCGGCTCCGTGCTGGGACTGGTCGCCGAAGAGTCCAAAACTGGCGCCGACCAGTCAAAGCTGTACTGCGACCAGTCGGGGCCGTGCTGCGACTAATCGTCATGAAATTTCCGTAATTTTAGCATGGGAAAGACGGGACGGAGAAAGAGAGAGAGAGAGAGAGAGAGAGAGAGAGAGAGAGAGAGAGAGAGAGAGAGAGAGAGAGAGGATAAGCGGAAATTTTTGAGATATTTATTTATATTATTATTTTATTATTATTATTATTATCGTCATCATTATCCACTATAAATAGAGCAGTTTCTTTAGTGCAGTATCTTTAGCGCTATACTGCTTCCACAGTATCTTTAGTGCCTTGGCGATTGTTATCACCATGTACTAGTTATTGTGTTCAATTAATAATATGTGGAGGCACATTTATATTTCTGTCCGTAATCATGCCAAATATTTACTTCAACTACCAAAAACTCCTTCATTTATAGAAAACGTCAAAAATTTATGAATCGAATATCTCTCGTGACTCGTGACTTCTGGCATCTAGCTAATAACATATCTAACAATTTTTCTTCTTCATCTTTCCCTCCTTGCTTCACCCAGATGGCTCCACAGCTGTCTCATCTATTTCTAAAGATAAACTCTTCGCTCAAACCTTGAAATCTCACATCTCATCTCTTGCTAAAACAGCTTCTAAGAAGTTAGGTGTCCTGTGGACGTCGCGTCCTTTTTTTTCTCCCTCCCAGCTGCTTGCTCTCTACAGGGGCCTTATCCGCCCATGTATGGAGTATGTCTCACATGTTTGGGGAGGATCCACTCATACAGCTCTCCTAAACAGGGTTGAGTCAAAAGCTTTTCGTCTCATCAACTCCCCTCCTCTGACTGACTGTCTTCAATCTATAAATCACCGCCGCAATGTTGCTTCTCTTGCTATCTTCTACCGTTATTTTCATGCTCACTGCTCTTCTGAGCTTGCTAACTGCATGCCTCCCCCCCTCCCACGGCCTCGCTGCACAAGACTTTCTACTCATTCTCATCCCTGTTCTGTCCATCTTCCTAATCCAAGAGTTAATCAGTATCTTTATTCTTTCATCCCTTTCACTGGTAAACTATGGAACTCTCTTCCTGTTTCTATTTTTCCACTTTCCTACGACTTCAATCTTTTCAAGAGAAGAGTGACAAGACACCTCCCGAACTAAATTGGCCCACCTCCCTTTCTTTATCCTCTTACTGTCTTCTTTATAGGGACTGGCAACTAAGCGGGCTTTGTGTTACCTATTTTTG
Organism: Chionoecetes opilio; assembly: GCA_016584305.1. NCBI lineage: Eukaryota > Metazoa > Arthropoda > Malacostraca > Decapoda > Majidae > Chionoecetes > Chionoecetes opilio. The sequence continues at coordinate 32,602 of JACEEZ010008995.1, forward strand.
TTGTGCCCTTAGCCAGTCCTTTGTGATGAAGAAAAAAATTGGTTTTGTGGCCTAGTCAAGGTGGGCAAGTGTGTGGACAACAGTGTGACCGACACCGGTGGCGTGGTTCACTACACAAGCGAAGGTTGAAAACTGGTGTGGGGGATGGGCCAGAGCGCTGCCCACATCTTCAACCACTCGGCGTCAGTCGCAGCACGGCTGGGAACAGTTGCAGCATGACGGCAACCGTAGGTTTGATCGTGCTGCAACTGTCGGCAAATGTCGCCGCATGACGCTAACTTAAAGTTGACCTTTAAATTTTCAAATACCCCTATAGTTTCCGACCATCGCCGACAATCGCAGACTAGTCGCCGATTAGTCGCCTAACTACGGCAAACCGTCGGCTAACCGCGCCGACTACGGTCGGTGGAGGGGCTTGCCATATCCGGTGTCAGTCGCAGCACGGCTGGGAACAGTCGCCGCATGACGGCAACCGTGGTTGTCGTCGTGCTGCGACTGTCGGTGACTGTCGTCGCATGACGGCAACCCACTATTGGCGGTTCAGTTCGTTTTAGTCCGCGATTGTTCGTGACTATTGCCGACAATCGCGGACTCGCCGACTAGTCGCCGACTAGTTGCCTAACTACGGCAACCCGAGCCAACCACCACGATTTTGCAGCTTCGGCCCCCAAAAAATCAGCTGCAGTCGACACCGACTGGATGACTCGGCAAGTCGTGACCGGTCGCCGACGCGAGTCGTGGAGATGTGAATGGGCCTTATCTCGCTACACAATTGATGGTCAAAAAATACATGCGAAGCACTTTCTGTTAGCCTTCAAGATTGGAGGCTACTTTTGACACCCATAGATAGCTCTTGGCAACCATATGGAGACACATCTTCACTTGTGTAGTATTATACAATGCCTTCCTTTCCGAATACTTCCATTTTATTGGTGTTCCTGGCTTCTTCTTTTTTTTTCTTTTTACGCTTTGTTGTGAGTGAGGCAGGCAAAAAAAAAAAAAAATTGGCATAAAATTATAGTTGTAAAGAGAGGGACCTCTCTTTACCACTATTATGAACCACTTTAAGTACCTGTGAGTGACTCCTCTCCCGCTCTATTGCACTGCCGGACCACAGTGTTCTGCAGTGTCCTCCTTTCATGCTGGTTTGTGTCTTACTGTATTTGCCGAACTGAACACCAGCCTAAATTTTCTGCAGTACTTAAACTCACAGTCATATTGAACTATAATAACCAGCTGTATAGTAGTACGCAGTAAGTCCTGTGTAGCGTTTATAGCTTGAATGATTATAGTTCAAATCAGAGATTGTAGATATCGCTGCGAGAACCACCCTTATCATCGGTATCATTGTTGTTATCATTCTCGCCACGTCAGTGATACAAATTACTGGTCATGTTCAAGTGCACTCTTTTAGAAAAAAAGGGTAGGAAAAGGGTAGAAAAAGGGTATTTGTAGTGATGAAATACTGCTACCCTTTTTCTACCCTTACAAATATACCCTTTCGGATCGACGCAAATATACCCTTTTCCAACCCTCTCGTCTAAAAAGGGTAGATAAAGGGTAGATGAAGGGTATAATCGGCAGCATCTACCCTCCAGCCTGGACATAGGGTTTAAAAAGGGTAGTGATGGTGCGATGTAACAATTCTACCCTTAATGTACCCTCCATTTCTGAGTGTGTGGATACGATATAACTATAAATCCTATTATTGTGGTGATATTTCTCATCCCCACAGACTCGCCATCCAAACTTCCGCAGTTTATTGATTTACTGTTTCGTTTGACGTTCAAAATTAGATTTATAGATACAGATGTGTTTTTTTATATATTTTTTTTTATGAATGAGTTTCGTCATATATGCATGGAAATTTTGTTAGGTGAAAATTGTGTATGCGTTCTGCCGTGTGTGTGTGTGTGTGTGTGTGTGTGTGTGTGTGTGTGTGTGTGTGTGAGAGTGTGTGTGTATGTGTATGCGCATGAGTGTGTGTGTGTGTGCGTATGTGAGTGTGTGTGTGTGCGTGTGTATGTGAGTGTGTTTGTGTGTATGTGCGAGTGTGTGTGTGTGTGTGTGTGAGTGCGTGTATGTATGTGTGTGTGTGTGTGTGTGTGTGTGTGTGAGTGTGAGTGTGTGTGTGTGTGGTCAAGCCTACATTATAATAAGCGGGGCACCTGTTGTATTGTATCCCGACTCCCGGTCTACATGCTTTTATTCGTTGATATACATGTGGGTGTTCTTTAACCGCACAACATGGCCTTCAGTCCATTTCAGATATGAAAGGTTCTGTTTGTGAAGATGACTAATTAATGCTATACATTTTTTCAACATTCTGTCTGTCATATTTTTATTCATGGCGTCTTATGGTGCGTCCACACTGGCAACATTTTGTCTATAGACAAGTTGAAACACTGCCCGAAACACAACAGCCGACATTTGGATACATGTCTACAACAATCTTGGCTTGCTTGCTCTATAATCACCTTCCTTCGCACACGAGGGTTCTTGGGGGTGGCCATGGCCCAATGCGTTGGAATGGGCCACTACACTCAGTTTTATGATCCCGTTAGAGCCTGTGAATCTCACTCAAATATACATGTTTTGAGGACTTCATAGATAATTTTTTTACATGCCTCTATATAGTTTTTTTTTCAAATCAAAAGATTATTCAAATTCATTTAACAAATATAACATTGGTGTCTAGGATGCATAGAAAAGGAAAATATATGCGTACAATAGTCATTATTTTCTCCATAAAATCAACTCTTACATACAATTCCCGATTCGATAAACGTCTCATTTAGTCAATATAGCATTATATCATGGTAGAAATTTAGAGTAATGCATTAATGAACGCTTGTTACCATATTCTTTATTTGTTGCCAGATGAGTGTACGACAATTTTCAACATTGTACGACAAGGTCAAAGGATGTAGCAATGTAGCCATGACTCAGCAAGTCGTGACTGCTCGCCGTCGAGAGTCGTGAAGATGTGAACGGGGCTTTATTTATATATATATATATATATATATATATATATATATATATATATATATATATATATATATATATATATATATATATATATTCATCCCCCTCTGTGGATGGTGGGGGTCACTCCCTCCCACTTTTCTGTGAAGTGGGAGGAAAATGTACTAGTGCGATACCCCCTTTAGGGAGAGAGTGGCGAGTTAAGCCCCATTCACATGTTCACGACTCTCGACGGCGACCAGTCACGACTTGCTGAGTCATGCTGTGTCGGCGCCGGTCGTCATGTGGGTCGGCGTCAGGCCCAGACCGTCGCCGTCGGGTCGTGGTAGTCGTGAAGTGGTGCGCTGGTGGTCCCGACTGTGTTGTGCATCCTCTATACACTCGGGGCGGGTCTGCGCCTCAAAAAATTAACGGAAAAAGTCGGCTCCGTGCTGGGACTCGTCGCCGATGGGTCCAAGCCTGGCGCCGTCCAGTCAAGGCTGTACTGCGACCAGTCGGGGCCGTGCTGCGAATGCGACTGGAGCACGTTTTTTTTTTTTTGTTTTTGTTACATCTATGCCTAGAGCGCCAGTAGGCAGTGACCTCCAGGGCTCGGATGGTAGGCCCTGGAGGCTCACTCGAGGGCAGTGATGGTAGGCCCTCGCCCGTGGTGGCGCAGGCAGGATTTTTATAGTGACGCCTATAATTAGAGGCTCTTGCCGCCCCCGTGTCCTCCGATGCACTCGCAATCGAAGGTAGAGTTAATGGACAGGGCATGTGGGTGTTCTTAGGCCACTCGACGGTGCAGAGAGATTTTAAGTGGATTTATAGGTCTCACTCGGGATCGAACTCGGAGTCTTCGAGAACGCCACACGGTGACGCTAACCACTCTGCTACCGCCTCCCCTATTTTGGTATGGGAATTTAGCGTGGGATTTTAGTGTGGGAAAGATCGATCTTTCCCACGCTTTCTGCCTTTCGACGGAGAGAGCGAGAGAGAGAGAGAGAGAGAGGAAAAGCGGAATTTTCTGAGATATTTATTGAGATTATTATTATTATTATTATTTTTATTATTATTATTATTATTATTATTATTATCGTCATCATTATCCACTATAAATAGAGCAGTATCTTTAGCGCTATACTGCTTCCACAGTATCTTTAGTGCCTTGGCGATTGTTATCACCATATCGTAGTTATTGTGTTCAATTAATAATATTTGGAGGCACATAAGTATTTGTGGCCTAGTCAAGGTGGGCAAGTGTGTGGACAACAGTGTGACCGACACCGGTGGCGTGCTTCACTACACAAGCGAAGGTTGAAAAGTGGTGTGGGGGATGGGCCAGAGCGCCGCCCACATCTTCAACCACTCGGCGTCAGTCGCAGCACGGCTGGGAACAGTTGCAGCATGATGGCAACCGAGGTTGCCGTCGTTCTGCGACTGTCGGCGACTATCGTCGCATGACGGCAACCCAATATTGGCGGTTAGATTAGTTTTAGTCCGCGACTATCGCCGACTAGTCACCTAACTGCGGCGACCCGAGCCAACCACGCCGCTTTTGGAGCTTCTGCCCCCCCCAAAAATCGGCTGCAGTCAGCACCGACTGGTTGACTCAGCAAGTCGTGACCGGTCGCCGACGCGAGTCGTGGATATGTGAACGGGCCTTCACGAAAAAATGGCAAATGCCGCTGCTGGACAACCAATCAGAGACGTTGGGCGTTGGACTGGCTTCTTTGCAGGCTTGCAGGGCCTTCCGTTCTGCCAACTTCGTAGCTCGAGAGATCTCAAGCATTATATTTTCATCAATGACTTTTGTTGTATATTTTGTAGGCCTTGGCATGTTACCTTGACACCTGGATTGCATTGTGGTGACTGTGGGGCACCTCTAGGATGTGGTATCTCGCGGTAAACACAAGTGTCATGTAGCTACACTGATAGCGGAAATCTTATCTTTACAAATTTGTCACACTGAAGTAATGCGTCTTGAAGTTGATAGTGTGACCGAACCGCGACCAAGTGACTGTGACGGAAAACGAGGGACACTGCACTATGCAATGTACTTTGGTAATTACGAAAGTTTTTGTGGTAAATTTTCGTTAATGGGCATCACTGATTTCGAAGACTAGACAATGTTTGGCTAATATTTAGAACATGACTGTGTCTGGATTTTTCACCTTTCTACTGTTTCTATAGGTCAGAACGAGTGTGAAAGTAACAATAAAATGTTGTCCAAACATATTTTTTGTATAGGTTAGGTTAGGTTTGTGGTAAATTGGTACTTTCAACCAATAATTGAGTACTTGGTCAAAAGTACTCTTTTTTTCCCATGTATTTTTATGTGTTAAGCATAATGGTCACATAAAAAATCGTCCGAAATGCCTAGTTTTGCAGTTATCTCCCATCTTTGACAGTCTGGCACATTTCCCCCTTAATGGCATTTAATCAATCAATCTCTATAACAAACCTAGGGACCCGTCGGGAACGCGATGTTTTGGCGGGGAAAGTGGGAAAGTTTTGTACTGATAGTATAATGTGTGGATGACGTAAAATATATCCAGCAAACACTATGGGATGACATAAGGCTGAAAATACATGAAAATATATATCCGACAAAGTCTAAGGGAATTACTAACCTATTCTGGAAAAATCTCTTGTTTAATCTTTAACTACAACGGTAAAACTGCAGTTTAATATGATACGTGAACATTGGTTATGTAACCTGACATAACAGGGGGGGGGGGGGGGGGGGCAGATTGTCAAATGTTCTCTTCGGTGAAGAATGTCTTCGTCACGTAATTGGTACCGTCAAACTGTTTTGAGCCGCGACGGATATCGTTGCATCGCGGTGAAGGTAAAGAAACGAAGACCAAGCACAGACCATGTCTTCATCATTCCCTTCGCGGGCGCTGATCTCCTCTGTACTTTTCATCCCATTATTGGATAAGATAAAGACATTTCAGTGACTTTGTGTTACTTTTTACTTGTTTATTGACGAAATTAACCTTTGTGCGTAATAAAAAGAGTGGTTTAAAATCTCACCAGGAGACACAGGCTGGCTGGGCAGAGCGGTGCACTCGGCGTCTGGCAAGCGCGCTGGCAAATGCGGGGCGGGGCGGGGCACACTTGTTTTCGTTCTTTCGTATTAATTCAGTCACGACTCACTTCCCTGGTTTTTGAGACACTAACTATTATTTCCCAACAAGTTTCACTGATTTTTCTGAAGGAGATACATTGTTGCACAGGACAGACGTGGCATAGTACTCCTTCAGGCATACCAACCTTACCGTGACGGGACTACACCAAGGGAAAAGACGCGGAAGGATTCAACGTTACCCTGGCTTCCCGTGTAGCGCAGAGAACTCGTCGTGTGGTTCCGTCATGGGAAGGGAAAGGTGGCATTTAACAATCTGGCCCATAGTGTAGGTAAAGAGTACTTTTAACCTCTTTCTCAATTACTGGTTGAAAGTTTCAAAATACCTGGTTTGTTTGAAGGTTAAGTTAGGTTAGGTTAGTTAGAGGGTTAGGTTAGGGGTTTGATTTGGTCATTATTTGATGTTTTTACAAATGGGATGTTTTTTCCAGTCAAAACTACTAAAAATGGGATAATATTGAATTAATGCTAGCGTGTTTGCCCAAGGTTGGTACTTACATTTATTTGTAATATTTTTGTTGCTGAATGTAATGGAGTACTTAATTTCCTGGGGAAACGTAAGAGAAGCTTTAATATATTGAGGTTAAAAGTTTATGGGCTGGTGTGCCGGGTGCCACACCTCACCCCTTCTAATGTTACCCTGGCACTGGCCTTGGAGTGAAGAAGTGCAGTTGAGGGGTAGAACTTAAAGTGATCAATGGGTTATAATAATAATGTGATATATTTAAAATGATTAAATTAGTCTTGGTTAGGCTGGTTAAGTTAGGTTTAATTAAACATTTGATTAGTCTAATCTTGAATAAATCATACAATTATAGCCCAGTAGTCACTTTAGCTCATGATTAAATTAGTCTTGGTTAGCTTAGGCTAGGTTAGGTTAAATTAAACAATTTAATTAGTCAAATCATGAATATAACATACAATTATAGTCCAGGAGTCACTTTAGCTTCACCCCCATGTGACGCCACGAGCTTGGACAACAGTGATTGGCTTATTTTTTATTTGACTTTGAATGAAAAAAAAAAAGTCCATTTTTTATTGTTTCCCCAGAAAAAAGACTATCTCAAAATTAAAAAGTATCATATTTTGACCATAAACAAATAGTCGGTTAGCATTATTAGGCTAGCATTAACTCAAAGTTCTCCCCAGAAAACTATCTCCATTAAGAAAAGCATCATATATTAATTAATAAGGGAAAAAATATTCGAACTTGTCTGAAAATCTTGCAACAGTCATAAAGTAGATATTTACCAGGGCTTAAAAACGAAATTATTTTTCAAACGGTTCGTTCCGATCAGAAACAATATTATTAACGTTTCGTTTTTCGTTCCTCCTGCAAACATAACGTTCCTGAACCGGTTAGAAGGAAATGAAAACCGGTTAGAACGTTATTCTAAAACCATGTGTTGAATATGCTATTAGCCCTAATAAATAATAATGCCTATACATGACTACATTCTTATAGATGGTAATAAAGCCATACATTTCATGGTGCACATTATCCAACAAAATCAAACCCTTAGATGTCGTAAGAACTATATTATTATACGACTTAAATAAGGCAACACATTTATATGTGTTCCCTTGAGGTTGGTTGAGGTTTGAGGATAAAAGGTTGGCATGACTGGGATGGCGGATCTTCAGGTGATAAAATTGGGGTGGTGGATCTTCATGCGATCAAAAAAAAAAATTAAAGGTTCTAGCAATGTGACCGCGTCACCTGCCCGTGAACACCTACCTTCATTTGGTCACATTTATGATTCACGTAATGCCTTGGACAAGCATCTAACACTACCAAAACTATTGTTTCAATAGCTGAAATAAGAAATTAGGCCTGAAAAGGGAATCAGCTGATGGCGGGCAAATTGACCATTCAGAGGCTAGTGAGAAATCTGGCGGGTTTACTAGACTGCTGGCGGGTTTACTAGACTGCTGGCGGGTTTACTAGACTGCTGGCGGGTTTACTAGACTGCTGGCGGGTTTACTAGACTGCTGGCGGGTTTACTAGACTGCTGGCGGGTTTACTAGACTGCTGGCGGGTTTACTAGACTGCTGGCGGGTTACTAGACTGCTGGCGGGTTTACTAGACAGACTGCTGGCGGAAAAAAAAATGCCCCCCACCCGCCCTGAAAAAAATCCTGGGTGTGCCCCTGATTTAAAAGTCTTTTAAGTTAGCCTACAACATTGGAAATTTCCCTTATTGGGTTCAGAGCCTAGGATAGTCAACACAAGCAAAGGAAACCATAATGATGTCACCTACCAAATCAGTAATGGTTTAGTTAAGTTGTAATGGTTTTGTTTCAGGCTACACACACTTGCAAATTGCAATGATGCATGCTATTACTGTTTGAATTATGCAATGCTAGCTGTTAATCGGATTAATTTCGCCCTATGTGTAATAGCATACACAGGCTAACAAAAAATTGCATTATACTAGCCTATTTTACTACATGCATCAGTGGCAGAACAAGGGGTGTCAAAATGGGGGGGCACGGGTAAATATGGGGGGGCACCATAGTTTTCATATATATATATATATATATATATATATACAGTACCCGCCCGAGTTTCACACTTTGTTTCTTCCGAAGGCATAGCGCTAAACTCGAGGATCGCGAAACTCGGAGTATTGAAAACACTGAAAAAAATGCTTATTTATTCCAGTGCGAGGTGTACGGCTCATAAGAAGCACTTTTTCCCAAGAAAATACCCTGAAAAATACTAATATTCTTCCAAGATGAATGTTGTACTACTTCCTCAGTACTCAGTACCTCAGTACTTACCTGTTACAAGTATTTCAAATACACACAAACCTCGATTTCCCGGACCTCCATTTCCCGGATATCGGATTTGCCGGACAAAATCCGAGGTCCGGGGATATGTCACAGTCCCAGATTTTTTTTTTTTTTTTTTTTTTTTTTAACGTTGAAATGCCTGGTCCTGTTCGTAAATTGACAAAGTTGTCCGGCGGTCCGAGCGTCTCCTGTCACCCCTGGTCAGTGTCCGCGTCTCCCGCCAGGTGGCAGCATGCTCAGCGATCGTATTATTTACATTTGGGCACACGACACTCACGGTTCACCTGCACAGCCTCCGTTAGTCCCCTGACCCCCGCTGCCCCTGGTGCAGGAAGGTCTCTTGAGATTATTGAATACTTTCTGCTGCCTCCCGCCAGGTGGCAGCATGCTCAGCGGTCGTATTGTTTACATTTGGGCACACGACACTCACGGTTCACCTGCACGGCCTCCGTTAGTCCCCTGACCCCCACTGCCCCTGGTGCAGGAACGTCTCTTGAGACTATTGAACACTTTCTGCTGCCTCCCGCCAGGTGGCAGCATGCTCAGCGGACGTAAAAGTCCACGGCGGGGTAGTTGATATTGGCGGTTGCCGGACAGTAAATACTAGAGTAGGATAAACGTCCGGGGGTAGGTAATGGCATCAGACTTTTTTTTTTTTTTTTTTAGAGGATAATTCCTGGACTGTTGCGATTCCCGGACTTTTGTGGTTCCCGGACCAGTGCTCCCCCCTATTAGTCCGGGAAAACGAGGTTTGTGTGTATATATATTTATTAGCACATATAATTCTGGATCCGAGATGCTATAATACCATAGTTACTATAAAAAAAAGCGATTCCCATTGTAGATGTTATCACATGAACCATTTGAATTGCATGAAGTCATGAGGCAGACTTAATAGAACATTTCATTGGCATGTTACACAAGATTGATTCTGTCTTTGCTTCTAGATGTTGTGACACAAGACTAAGCCTTCACAATGGAATGGCTGACCAAGAAGGTGGTTGCTGGCTTGGTCAATCGTTTGTTTGGACAGTACCTGGAGGACCTTGACACCCAGGAGGTCAACAATGCCCTCCTGTCGGGTCAAGTCAACCTCAGTAACCTCAAGATCAGGAGAGATGCTCTGGTTAGTCTTGCTTAGTTTATGATTTAAATCTTATGTAAGGAATAGTCATCACAATAAGGTATTAAACGGGTACTTTATGGACTATTCTGATAATAATGAATTTCCTGTAATATGTATGTGTACCTTGTAGCAGCTGATAAAATTGACATATTTTGTTCAATATTAATTCATACATGCCAGAGAAAGAGAAAGGAATATATATATTCATCTGGGTTAAGCTTACTCAAACCTTTACTGGTAATGTTAGATGCTTTCATCCATGTGTGAGAACTGTCGCTACACAGTTCATATCTATAATGTGATATGTAATGTTAAGATTCAGTAATTTGAGGTATGAAATATATTTTTCACATGGAAGCTTTACTGTCATCCGTAATTACCAAATGCAAGAAGAAGTAATGTTACCTATATTTCAGTCTTTCCTTGATGTCTCTCATGGAAGTCCTCTCCCCATTGAAGTGAAAAATGGCACCATTGGAAGGATATCACTTACTGTTCCCTACAGCAGCTTCTTTACACAGCCAGTGGTACTCAACATTGAGGTAGGATATGGAATGCTGTCCTGCTCATACATTTTGAGAATCAGAGCTATATAGTGATGCATTATGTCAGTAAATAAAGGTTTTTAATTTTTTGTCATTGCTGTTTGTGTTCACATGTTTTCCACTAAAGACTCCATTCACCATAAGTTTCACACTGATGATATTCATAAGATGTTCAAGCTTTATCCGCAATAGACTCAAAAATGTATTTGTAGAAATGGAGCAAGTAAGGCAAAAAAGAAATTTCCTTCTTAATCTATGCATCTATTCAAAATGCATACAATTTGAGTATATAGTATCTCTTAAATGTACAGAAGTAGGGTGAGGATAATTGGAGGCATTCACCATCCATTCATTTGATCTGTTGTTCTCTTATGGCAGGGGTGGGGAACCATTTTACTACCAAGGGCCATTTGGACATTCATGACATCATTCGCGGGCCATACAAAACTATCAACTTAAAAATGAGCCTGCTTTTTTTAGCCGACGAGAACCCTACGTGAATTATACGTGCTGCCCCGTCATCTATGTGTCCTATCCGTCCCGTAATGGACGTGCTTGTCCCTTAAAATTTATGTTATAAGTATTATGCATGCACTTATTAACAATTTATGTTGGTATGAAAAAAAGCTCCTAGATTTATTGGATTTAGAGTCTCGTCTGTGGTTGCCTTGGCAGGGCCTCACCAAATGGTTTTGCAGGCCTTATACGGCCCGCGGACGTTCCCCACCCCTGTCTTATGGTATTAGTTCCCAGACATCTAACAAAAGCGCTCCAGGATAGTATTTACAAAGGTCTTATACACCTTTTATTATCTCATTAATCAAATGAATAGGTAAATGAATAAGTAAATAGATAATCAATTAATATATTGATTGATTAGGAAGTTTATGTATGGCAACACATTGAAATTCATTAAAAACATATTTTATGATAATGTTTGTGATAATACATCAAATGAAAAGCACGTAAATGCAAAACCCACAGCGTAGTGTGTTTTGTGATTCATGTGTAAAACTGCTTACTTTGCAAAGCTAATGATAATGATAGTAACTTTACTACTACTACTGCTACTGCTACTGCTACTGCTACTGCTACTGCTACTACTACTACTACTACTACTACTACTACTACTACTACTACTACTACTACTATACTACTACTACTGCTACTACTACTATTACTACTACTACTACTACTACTACTACTACTACTACTACTACTACTACTACTACTACTACTACTACTGCTACTATTACTATTATTATATTAGTATTAATATACAATATAGGGTTGAATATGGACATATTGACATTTAGTATATGATGCATGAACTTTGCATACATATAACTACTGTAACATCCTTTATTTCCTTTGTTCATCCTTCTTTCAGGATGTATTTGTACTTGTTACACCAGTTGTTGAATATGATAGCGAGCGAGAGAAGGATTTGGAGCGTGCTAGAAAGCGACAGACTCTGGCTTACCTGTTCCCAGATCCAACACTGGTGGATGCTGTGCAGGAGAAGAACAGCCTTTGGGGTTTGTCATGGAGAAAGGAGAAACCTTAATGTGCTGGAGTCATGTCTAGCAAAGTAGATGTGAAATAGTAGGGGAGAGCGGTGATATTTGGCCACTTTTTTCAAATATTTGTTGTTAATAAGCTTAAGCAACAGTGCAATTTTTTTTAAATCTCAAAATGATCCCTCATCATTTGACTCTTTGACCTTGTAGCATCAGACACGTAGCTTTTTCCTGTTTTTTGCTATAAATGGCAAAACATAGTTTCTAAATCGTCTGAACCATCCTTACCTGTAGTGATGGTTCGGTCAGAAGGGTGGGGTGGTATGGCCACATGTATTACTTGGCATGATTTGAAGAGAACATGAGTTGGACTGGCTATTAAACAAGAATGTATCAAAATAAGACACTTTTTTGTGCATAAGTACAAAAATTGGCTCTTCATATCTGTTGAAAAAATAATACAAAATTGAATTGAACTATGCTTCTCCAGAATTTTGGATATCCAACTGAGCCTCTTACTTTGTTTTAAATGCATGCATAGATGGCTTCATCTTTCCCTGTCTCACACACGTGCACAGTATTTGAATACAGCAGCCAAATTAATCTTCATTATTGTTCCATAACATATTTTGTTTAATCTTCTATGAAGTTAATCAGAATGATGGATAATTGACTAAAACAAATAAATGATGTAGTCCATTATGCCTATTGGCCTCATGAAGGCTAAAGAAAAATGAGTGGCAACTGACTTTGGACAGTGATGAACCAACAGACTCCTCAAATGTCCGAATCATCCCAAACTTAACAAACAGTAGGCACTCCACTTACAAATGCCTCACCTAAACATTCGTATTTCTCAGCAATATATTTATCATACATCACTGTTTCACCAAAATAATTCATCATCTGTTATTTGTCATGTTCATGTTTGTATATTTTATGATACGCAATAAAAATTTAAAAATGTTGAGTTACAAAAAAAACAAAAAAAATATGACGTGCAATCCAAAGTACGGCGCTGTTGCCTCAGAAGTCCAGGATGGAGCAAGTTAACAAACTTACATTTTCATGCAAAATCTTGCGACCTTTAGTTCCATACGTTTTCCAGGAAATGCACCGTCCAAACCATCCAACCGACCCAATTGTCACCGCTCTCCCCTACTCTTTTGAAAATGCCATAGCAAATAATTCATGGGTTTATGAAGACTATATATCTCTTTCTCAAATCATTAATGGTATTTAGAATTTATTTTGAGAATTTCTCATATATGAGAAATTGTCTATGATCTCTGTTTTTACAGGTATGCTTTACAACAGAATCTGGAATAACCTAGAGTTGCACATCAACAACGTCCACATCCGATACGAAGACACTCACACGTGCCATGAACCGCTGGTAATTGGCCTGTGCCTGCAGAGCCTGTCCGCTGACACCACAAACCAGTAAGTACTGTAGTGGAGGCAATTTTGCATATGTGAAATATTCTTTGTTATTCATATAATACATACATATATATGTTTTTATACCTATAAACTTTAAAGTTTTTTGTTGAAAAAGAACCTGAAATCTCACTCCAGTACTACATATCATACCTTCCAGCAAATGGAAGAAGACTCAGATTGATGGCAATTCAACCACTGTGAATAAGGTGGTTGACTTCATCTCCACCTCACTCTATGTCAACCCCGAGAGTGATCGCCAGCGCCTTGTCAAGCCCCACATCACCACGGACCGCTGGCGCCAGTACCTCCAACAAGGCCTTCAGACCTTCTCCATCAATGATGAACCTTTTCAGTTTGGTATGATGGTAAATTTTAGTAGAAAGATGTCCCTATGAAGCCTATTGGCTCTATTGACTCATTTATTAGTCAGTTGTTTCTAGTTGTATGTGGTGAAAGGATCTCATATTTCCTATTCATAATTATTCATCTTCTTAGAATATATTGATGAATTGATTACAATGTGTTGGATCACAGGACTTGAATATATTATGATTTTTTTCTTCTACATAAAGCTTTTTCCTAAACGTGTTGGGTTGCTCAAGACCCAGAGAAGCTCATTAACAAGCAAAAAATTTCAGAATACAAATCCTAGATCTATGAGGCTTGATCAAAAAGCATACAACCTTAGGCTTAGAAACAAAATGTTTAACAAGCCTATTTCGAAAACCTATTTAAAAAACCTATTTAGTTGAACAAATAGTCCCATTCAAAAAGGGTCCTTCTGAGGTGACACACTTCTCCCAGTAAGAGTTTCAAAGCTTCTTGTGGAATATCCATCAGGCACTTTGTCACATGTGATGCATGTGCTGCAGCATTGTTGTGGTGGATCATCCAGCTGCAACTGTGCCAGAGCTGTGGTCTCTTGCAGCTAACAGAAGCTCAAAGGTGACGGAGAAAAGTCAGGAAGGACTTCTTGTTTACTTTTGTCCTTGAGGAGCATAGTTATTATGAATTAGGCCCTGGTGGTCAAAGAAAACATGACCTTCACATTGCTTCGTTATTGTCCTGCCTTCTTAAGCCGTGAGGATGCTGCCATTTTCCATCAAGATGACTGTGCCTTTGTCTCATGGTCATAACTGTAGATCCAGGTCTATTCTATAATTATGATTTTCTTTATGAAATCAGAGTCACTGTTGGTTCATTCTAGCATGTCACATGCAAATTGCTGAGGGTTTTCCTTCTGATCATGAGTGGGGAGTCTTGGAATAGAGTTTGATGTGGCACAGCACATACGAAAATCATCAGTCAGGATTGATTACACTGAACCAAATGAAATTCCCACTTCGTTTTTAATCTTCCTAATTATAATTTTATGATCTTCCACCACCGTCGGACACACCTTTTTAATTATTTCCGGATTTCTACTGGTTGACGGCCTGCCAGAAAGCTCGTTGCTCTCAGCTGATGTTCAGCCATCTTTGAAATGACCATATCACTCTTTATTCTGCTTAGCACCCACAGCTTCATTGCCAAAAGCCTTCTCCTTATTTTCAATTGTCTGATTGTATGTTACCAAGTTTCTGACAAAACTTAATGTAAATTCATTGATCAACAATCACATCCTTGCATCTGCATCCTTTTTTTCACTCCCAGTTGGTTGCTATGTAGTACAGGTGCCTTATCTGCCCATGTATGGAATATGCCTCTCATATTTTAGGGGATCCACTCATACAGCTCTCCTAAACAGGGTTGAGTCAAAAGCTTTTCGTCTCATCAACTCCCCTCCTCTGACTCACTGTCTTCAATCTTTAAATCACCGCTGCAATGTTGCTTCTCTTGCTATCTATCTTTTACTGTTATTTTCATGCTCACTGCTCTTCTGAACTTTCTACTGCATGCCTCCCCCCCTCTCGCGGCCTCGCTGCACAAAACTTTCTTCTCATTCTCATCCTATTCTGTCCATCTTCCTAATGCAAGAGTTAATCAGTATCATCACTCTTTCATCCCTTTCACTATTAAACTCTGGAACTCTTCCTGTTCCTATTTTTCCACCTTCCTACATCCTAAATTTCTTCAAGAGAGGAGTGACAAGACACCTCCCGAACTAAATTGGCCCCCCCCCCTTTCTTTATTCTCTTACTGTCTTCTTTATAGGGACTGGCAACTAAGTGGGCTTTTGTTACTTTTTTTTTTTTGTCTTTGGCCAGTCCTTTGTGATGTAATCAAAAACAAAACAAAAAAAGGACATGGGCATTTGGGTTTAAGGTCACAACCACTACAGTCCTGTCCTGCCTGGGCTGCAACTGGTTGACAAAAAAAAAAAAATGGTCGGATTCATTTTGATCAGATCTTGTATAAATGAATCCCTAGAAAAATGTATGCCATATTACAGTACATTTTTTTCTTTTTTTAAATCATTGTTATTACAAAAATTTCAGATTTTGCATCATTTAAATATTATAACAATTTTTTTTCTGAAAGAAAGAATATACATTTATAAATTCCTCTACAATATCATTCACACGCACACTCCTTGCGTTCAGATTCATCCTCTTACCGCACCTCTTTTTTCATGCCATGTTATTGTGATGACCAGGGAATCATTTGGTTGAGGTTAAGAAACTGTCCAAATTAATCTTAATAAATATTGCTGCAAATGTTTTCTACATATAGATATATGAATCTTTAAACTTTGCTTTAGTTATTTTGATCTCGCTGTGTTGGAGATAGCAATACTCTTCCTCATATAAGGAAACCATGTTGTACTGGATGCATAATCTTACCTTTCTGTTTAAATGTAAGAGATTAACATTTCCAGTCTTTCATACTATACAGTAGATCAGGCGTTTAGGTATAATTTTGGTTTTGGACTCTTGATATTAGCAGGATGTGAATATGATAGTAATTTGTATCATTAAGCATTCTGTGCTAACTCCTTCCCATCAATTTGTTTTACTCATGCTGATTTCTTCATGGTGTGTACTGAAAGACATGCTGTTATGTGGTGACTTTGCTGCTTTATTAGATATTTTTCATCTCAGACTAATTTGCATCAGTAGAATATAATTGTTGTCTGTTTCTTTAGTCCTTCAGCCTGTGCGATGTAAAGTCAAGATGCGACAGCAGATGAAACGTGAAGCAAGAGTGCCTGGTCTACTAGTGGATGCTGTTATCAAGGATGCAGCTCTGTCACTTTCACAGCAGCAGTATCTGAGCTTGACTGAGCTTTTTGAAGCGTTCAGCATCATCAATACCAGTAGGTGAGTGATCGTCTGTAGGGCTGTAGTCATGCCACAAGATGATGCATATGAGCATTGTCATATATTACTCAGACATATGGTGGCTTGACTTTGATTCCTTGAGTATTGAGAACCTTATGAGTACATATAAAGTTATTATTCGAACCAAAAGTTCTTAAACCAATTTTTTTTCCGTTTTCTTTATTAACTTCTTTGTTCATTAATCACTTTCCTTTATCATGAAAATTAAAATTGTACTATATGTAACTACAAGTTCTGTTATTTGGATGTTTTTCCCACTCTTGTTTATCTTTTAAGAAGCACATCTTTGCTTCCACACACAGATCTCTTCTGAGGGGAGTTTGGATTAAGAGAGATATGTCTATGGAAGCAAAGATGGGTATGTGCGGGGGAATTGTAGTTCCAACGGGTATGGTACAAGGCATTGAATGCCAAGTCAATGAAAAAATAGTTCTTGATATGAAATGCTCAAAAACATTATTAGGTGTTAGATGGTTTCATAATATGAAGGACAACAGGTCAGATAGATGTGCAGAAACCGGTGTATCTTACTGGAGAGAGCAGACCAGCGATTACTGAAAAAGTCTGTTAACATGGGAAGAATAATGGAGAGAATGATTAAGAAAATATATATATCACATTTAAAAGGTAAAAGAGGAAGGGGAAAACCAAGAAAGGGATGAAGAGATGAGGTCAAGGAGGCGGCCACAGGGGCCTAAGCATCAAGGAGTGTGAAGGTCATGTATGGGACAGAGTGAGTCGGCATGATGCAGGATCCCGACGTGCTCCCTATCAGAGCATGCCCCCAAGGATGGATTGATTCACCCCAAAACATAGTCCTTAATCACAGTTCTCATCTGTTTCCCTTGCAGAAAAATTTTCATCCATTTCAAAATATTTCCATCCAGTCCACCGCACACACAAAAAATAGTAAAATGTATTCATGTTCTCTCCAGACGCTTCTTGAAGTACCGCCCAAAAGTGCCCTTAACTCGTCACGCAGTAGAGTGGTGGCAATATGCTGCAAGTGCCATTATCCATGAACAAATTCGACCCTTCTCTTGGAGTAGTATTAAGAAACACAGGTGAGAACATTTAGAATTCTTGTATCCTCATAGGAATCATCAAAGTAAGAAGAACATGAGATATCACAAAAATGGCAAGAACTCAAATCTATTCTAAGTTTCTTAAATTATAGTAAGGTGGTTGTAAATCTCTCTTATTACAGATCCTTGTATAAAGAATATACACAACTGTATAGGAAGCATCTTCTTGAAGGACACAACAGTGAATTAGAGGCTGATTTGATGAAACTTGAAGATGCATTAAACCTCACCAATATTGTCCTCGCTCGGATGCATGCAAAAATCAAGGTATGACCAGCGTGCAATTTGTTAATTATCTTCTTGCAATACTTGAAATTCGTGCATGTCATTTGATAATGTATCTTTTTCTTTCAGATGATATGTCTTTTTTTCTCTCTTAAGGCCCCGTCACATGATACCTTTTTTCACCCGGAGACAGCCATGGGCCGTTCTGGAAAATATCAATCAAATCCCTGCCCCGCGCATCGCATATCACACGATCCGTCAGTGGCTCGTCACCCCCACCAATGTTGGATAGATAGCGTGCCTCACAATGCCCCCGCTGCCCTCCTCCAAGCGTCTGTCATTATGTCTCAAATTATTAAGCTACAGTGGCGTCCTGAGGATGTTTGTCACTTACATCACTTTATAGGGAAAATATGTGCAATACAGGTTGAAGTTCCCAAACTCGGCATCCCAAGACTCTGCAACACCCAAAACTCGGCTATGGTTCCGGAATTTCCAAAACACGGCAGAACACCCAAAACCCGGCGCGTAGTTGCCGGGTCGGCCGCTAGGTGCCACCACACTAGGCCGCTTGGTTTCTCCCGCCGATTTGTTTGTTGTTATTATTCAGTGGTGTTGTGACTGTAGAGTTGTGTACACTGTTATTTTGTGTACTTCTACAGGTCTGTTATTGGTATTTTTTCCTGTGATTTTTTTCATGTGATTTTCATGCTTTTTTTCCCCTTAATATATCTACGTTCTAAAAGTCGGAAAATTCCATTACTCGGCTCGGCGCTGGTCCCGAGGTTGCCGAGTTTGGGAACTTCAACCTGTATAGTAAAAAAAAAAAAAGATAATTGTTTGTAATTTAAGAAATAGAGCAAAAAGAAATACTATTATATAAACATTTTTCTCAGATTTTTGTCTTCAACACGCTGCAATGCCTTGAGTATTGCTCCCACAGAAATTTTTATCACAGATTCGAATTCAGCAAACTTTTCTGGGTCTGATGGTATAAGATAATTAACAATACAAAAATATATAGATGGTAAAAATTGAATGGCGAGCAATTAAGGAGGGTGGCACGCTGCTTATAACCCTATTGATGACACTATTTATTTAGTTAACGCTAATTTTCGCATGATGCTAACTCATTTATCAGAAAATTATATATATCAATGGAAACTAATACAATTCCGCTTATGTTGATATATTCCATGTTAAAAGCTGTCTCACAAAATTTTAAATGACGACGAGTTTAACTGACAATATCAACAACTGAATTTACTACTGTTCATGCATTTTTATTCATAGTCTCATAATGGCCTTTATTTAGTGTGTTTAACTGTGTTTTATGTGATAATCATAAAGAACAAACATTTCCGAAGATAACAGTACAGTCGACCCTCAATTTAACGGACTAAAAGGGGGAGAAGTGGTCCGTTAAAACCGATTGTCCGTTAATGCGAGGGTATTTTCCCACGGGTGTGCAAATATAGGAAAAACACAGGAAAAATTGTGAAATAAATGAGGAATAATCACAAACACGACCAGACTGTGTAGCTATGTTGGGAGGTAAACAGTGACTGGCGCTAAATGCTGGATTTGGTACGCTCGCCCACGACTGCTCAGGACTGGTATTAGGAGAGTTAGTGGGTCTCCAAGCTCGCTCATTACTGCTTGGTATGCTATGAAATATCATTATTCTAGGTGAATATAATATAGGACATATAATCTCATTTTAATGGCTATTATTCATATATATATGAGTAAAGAAATGAAAATACAAGCAAGGTGTCTCATCCACGCCTGGCAGCGTGGCCGCGGCAGCAGCAGCAGCATCATGAAGCAAGCGGAGATCAACACCAAGGGCAATGAGATCTCCGCCGGAGATCTCATTGCATGTGGGTAGTCTTTGGCCACTGGGCAATTGCAGTAGGAGTAGCTCCCGCCTGGACTTTGACTTGGGATCCTGGTCCCACCGCATCCATACGCTACCCACTTGGCCACCTCCTCACCTACTGTCTGTTTTACTCCTTTTGGGGTGTGGCATGCAGACTATTTCTAGCCTTTCACAGCAAGAGTACACACTGCTCACACACACACGCACATGCACACATTTGGTATCCATTCGTATAGGAATGAAGGATTGCCACCCTCAGCTCAAGCTGAGATTTCGAGGTCCCACTTCCTGGACTTACATCCATTATCTATTCAATGCTAGGTGAACAGGAGCTATATCGTGATAGGAGACAAGCCCAAATTGCTTCCATGTGGCCGGGGATTCGAACCCACACCCTTCTAAGACCTCACAGGCCTCTCAGTTGTTAGCCAAGGGTGCTTACTGATACACAACCTGGCTGCTAATATCCTCTATGATAGATTTGAAATAATCAGCTGATAAATAATATCAGCAGAATTTTTTTATTTTTCAGGGTATTGTTGTACTCTTTACATATTGCATGTAGTGTTGCTAATCTTTTGATTAATGTCTGAAGTAGCATTTATGGGACACTCAATCATCTAATGTATTCATTCCAGATTTCACAAGAGCAACCGAGTTTGGTTCACCAAGTAGAGCCTTCTGGGGGCGGCTGGTTCTCCTGGCTGATGGGCGCCAGTGAGTCACACCGGGCAGAGGACGCGGGGACGGTGGACATCGTGGGGACCCGTCGCAGGATTGGGCCTTTCACCGCCCTGACAGAGGAGGAACGTCGCCAGCTTCATACAGCACTGCTGGAGCTGAATGCCCCTGGGGAAGATGTACACAAGGATGACATAGGTAAGAACCTTTCCCAATACTCTGTCACCACACGGAGCCTTGTGCGTGGCAAAATAATCTGATCCAAAAATGAGAATTTGTCCTCTGTATATCTCCCTCAAACTTTTAGTGATGATGACAATAGTTATCATTATCATACTCTCCATTGTGTTGCCTTACCTTACATACAAAATCGCTACAAAATAACATGATTTTTATCATGAAATTGACAAGATCCTCATTTTGTAACATAGCCTCACCATTTCTCCCCCTGCTTCAGCTGTTGAATGTATGGCAGTAGACACCTTTCTTATCAGGAGTGCTTAGGTGTATGACTAGAGTCTTTTTTTTTTTACGAGGCAAAAATTCCATGTTATCTTAAGGTCTCATGCTTAAAATTATGCCTATGTTTATCTGATAATATGGTTAACGATGATAAAATACAACTGAAATTTTGAAGAAGCGTAGTATCCCCTTCTCCTGGCATCAAATATCAGTCAGTAAGCAGCAAGGGGGCAGGATTTTTGGCCTCATTTAAAAAAATAGACTCTAGTCCTCACCATGCTAATTAATACAAGGGCAGAGCTGTCTAACACTTGTCAGGCACTCCACATGTCCCCACTTCTTTTTTTAATAACAATGAGATTTAATTAACATGAAAAATACAGTGGGCCCTGTGACTTGCATTATACAGTAAAACCTCTCATATCCGGACTAATTGGCCAAGGAGGGTCCGAGTACTGCAAGGATCCGAATAATGGGGTGATTATATATGGGGGGGATATGTATTAAAAAAAAAAAAAAAAAAAAAAAAAAAAAAATCAATCAACGTGTGTATATAGCTAGGAAATTTCGACCCCTAAAAAAAAAATTACAAAAAAAAAAAAATCTAGTTGTACATATAGCTAGGAAATTTCGAAAAAAGGGGGAGGTCCGAATAATGTCAAAGTCCGAATAATGAGGGTCCAAATACGAGAGGTTTTACTGTAGTAGTGACTTAGTGAGAGGAGATGAATAGTCCCGTGCTTCACAACTAACAACCAAAACCCTAATACTAACTACTAGGTGACTCAATAGTTTGGAAAGTATGCCTTGCACCTGCCAAATTTTTATCTAGTGAGTAGCTGCTGTATTGGATTAGCAGTGAAATACAGTATTCCCGTGCTGTACGATGCCTCTCTTAACAATATTTTGCTTATATGATTAATCTCCTTTAGTACCCTTTGTTTTATTTTTTACGATGGCTCGCTTTTACGATCGTTCGATTAATCCTTGAAGTCTTCTAAGCGGCCTGCAAGCTCTATTGCCTCAGATATCAAACCCAAGAGAGCCAGAAAAGCTTAAGTTCTGAGTCCAAACTTAACACTGTTGAGCCCAACCTCTCTTGTCAAACGGTCCTCTAGTTCCCCCTCATCACCTCTGATGATGATGAAGATGGCTCAGGGTTTCAGGTGACAAGACTGACTATTCTCTTATCTTTCACCCCAGTTGCTGATTACTGATTTCAAATAATATTATCATATCTACTGTTAAAGTCATGGTCTTCATTTCACCTTACTGAGTTCCAATGAAACTTTATGTTGTACAGGTTGAAGTTCCCAAACTCGGCAACCTCGGGACCAGCGCCGAGCCGAGTGATGGAATTTTCCGACTTTTAGAACGTAGATATATTAAGGGGAAAAAAAGCATGAAAATATGCAAAAAAGCATGAAGTACACAAAATAACAGTGTACACAACTCTACAGTCACAACACCACTGAACAATAACAACAAACAAATCGGCGGGAAAAACCAAGCGGCCTAGTGTGGTGGCACCTAGCGGCCGACCCGGCAACTACGCGCCGGGTTTTGGGTGTTCTGCCGTGTTTTGGAAAATCCGGAACAATAGCTGAGTTTTGGGTGTTGCCGAGTCTTGGGATGCCGAGTTTGGGAACTTCAACCTGTATTACTAAGCTGTTGATATCCTATCAAGCATGTAGTATACACAGACTAAATGCAAGTTGATGTAATTCTTCAAAGTAAGGAACATCAACTAATGTCAAAGGGGACTGGCCAAATATATGGCAGCCGCTTTAATGAGAGATGTAAAAATGAAATGTCCCAACAAAATATATTTGATTTTTCCAAGTCACTGAACCTGATAGTGGCATATGACACTTAGTGGTGGTAAATGATGAGGCATCTCATGTCTATATGATTTGCTTTAATGTTTCAGACCTCAAAGCCTACCTCTCCTTGCAAAATGTGAGCTTGACTCTCAGGGATGATGAACATGATGTTGCCTTGGCCACTCTGTCTGGCTTTGTGATGAGTGCTGAAAACCGGCATGGCGTCAAGTACCATAAATTGTCCGTGAAGGCAGAATCCTTTAACCTTGAGGCCTCAAACATGGAGCAGGAGTTGGTGTATGTGGTGAAGCTGGTGGACGGCACACCCTCTGCAAGTAAGTGTGTTACTTAAACGTTTGTGATGGAGCCTGATATTCAGTTTTTCATAGGATGCAATGTTTTTGTACTAGCAATTTTACCAATCTTGAATCTATCCAGAATGATAACTTCACCTGGTTAAAGTTAGTAGTATTAATTTTCTTTGCAATATTGCAACTCACGAGGTTGAAATATTAAATGTCTTTGCATTATTGTTATCAGGTTTGACAGTATTAGAAATTGATATAATTGTAAAGTGCCTAACTGCCTGTGATGTTTGTTTGCTGAGATCATTTTCCTTCTTAAGAATTATTTTATTTCCTGGAATCGAACCATTCCCAGCAGTTTTTTGTGGGAAATCTATGATGATAATGATATTTTTTAGTCAAAGATCTTTGAATATAGATAATAAGGTATAGACTGCTTTTTTTTCATATTACCATGGCAACATTCTCAACCTGTTGTGGGTCAATTAATATCAAAGATGAAATAGTAAAAATGACTTACTCCTTTTTTCATGCAGGTTTTGGTATTGCCTTTTCATTGGACCTGGAGCAAAACCCGCTCAACGCAGCCTCTGACTATGCAGTCATCATGAAGCTGGACCCACTGGAACTTCTTTATAACCAGGTATTTTTAGGGGATCCTGTTAAATAACAGTTCTTTTCTACTTTTTTTTATACATTTTCCTTGCCGTATATGTAAGATGGCATTCAAAGAGAATAATTCACCCTCTTTGTTTCATGGAAGATGAATACATTTCATAGAAATTGCTCGAGAAATTGCTCAAAATCCTGTGCCATCATCACCTTTAGTGACCTCTCACAACCTGTACAGAAGATGGGGATGTTCACTCTGAACCTCCCATGTTTCTGGGGTAAATCTTGATTTGATTTTTCATATAGTATGCTTTTTTGTTGCACATTTGAAATGTTATTTGAGAAAGAAGTATGGAAGAAAATGATAAGTGTAAAATATTTCCATCTTCTTGGTATGCTGGAATAAAAGTGTGCATAAATGCGGCTTCCAACCCTCTATCCTTGTCCATCTGACTCACCTTTTTTGCCATGCAGGGATTACAGACATGCTCTCTCACATCACCATGCAGGGATTACAGACATGCTCTCTCACATCACCATGCAGGGATTACAGACATGTTCTCTCACATCACCATGCAGGGATTACAGACATGTCTCTCACATCACATGCAGGGATTACAGACATGCTCTCACATCACCGTGCAGGGATTACAGACATGTTCTCTCACATCACCATGCAGGGATTACAGACATGCTCTCTCACATCACCGTGCAGGGATTACAGACATGCTCTCTCACATCACCATGCAGGGATTACAGACATGCTCTCTCACATCACCGTGCAGGGATTACAGACATGCTCTCTCACATCACCATGCAGGGATTACAGACATGTTCTCTCACATCACCATGCAGGGATTACAGACATGTTCTCTCACATCACCATGCAGGGATTACAGACATGTTCTCTCACATCACCATGCAGGGATTACAGACATGTTCTCTCACATCACCGTGCAGGGATTACAGACATGTTCTCTCACATCACCATGCAGGGATTACAGACATGTTCTCTCACATCACCATGCAGGGATTACAGACATGTTCTCTCACATCACCGTGCAGGGATTACAGACATGTTCTCTCACATCACCATGCAGGGATTACAGACATGTTCTCTCACATCACCGTGCAGGGATTACAGACATGTTCTCTCACATCACCATGCAGGGATTACAGACATGTTCTCTCACATCACCGTGCAGGGATTACAGACATGTTCTCTCACATCACCGTGCAGGGATTACAGACATGTTCTCTCACATCACCGTGCAGGGATTACAGACATGTTCTCTCACATCACCGTGCAGGGATTACAGACATGTTCTCTCACATCACCATGCAGGGATTACAGACATGTTCTCTCACATCACCATGCAGGGATTACAGACATGTTCTCTCACATCACCATGCAGGGATTACAGACATGTTCTCTCACATCACCATGCAGGGATTACAGACATGTTCTCTCACATCACCATGCAGGGATTACAGACATGTTCTCTCACATCACCATGCAGGGATTACAGACATGTTCTCTCACATCACCATGCAGGGATTACAGACATGTTCTCTCACATCAGCCATGCAGGGATTACAGACATGTTCTCTCACATCACCGTGCAGGGATTACAGACATGTTCTCTCACATCACCATGCAGGGATTACAGACATGTTCTCTCACATCACCATGCAGGGATTACAGACATGTTCTCTCACATCACCATGCAGGGATTACAGACATGTTCTCTCACATCACCATGCAGGGATTACAGACATGTTCTCTCACATCACCATGCAGGGATTACAGACATGTTCTCTCACATCACCATGCAGGGATTACAGACATGTTCTCTCACATCACCATGCAGGGATTACAGACATGTTCTCTCACATCACCATGCAGGGATTACAGACATGTTCTCTCACATCACGTGCAGGGATTACAGACATGTTCTCTCACATCACCATGCAGGGATTACAGACATGTTCTCTCACATCACCGTGCAGGGATTACAGACATGTTCTCTCACATCACCATGCAGGGATTACAGACATGTTCTCTCACATCGCCATGCAGGGATTACAGACATGTTCTCTCACATCCCATGCAGGGATTACAGACATGTTCTCTCACATCACCGTGCAGGGATTACAGACATGTTCTCTCACATCACCATGCAGGGATTACAGACATGTTCTCTCACATCACCGTGCAGGGATTACAGACATGTTCTCTCACATCGCCATGCAGGGATTACAGACATGTTCTCTCACATCGCCATGCAGGGATTACAGACATGTTCTCTCACATCACCATGCAGGGATTACAGACATGTTCTCTCACATCCCATGCAGGGATTACAGACATGTTCTCTCACATCACCATGCAGGGATTACAGACATGTTCTCTCACATCCCGTGCAGGGATTACAGACATGTTCTCTCACATCACCGCAGGGATTACAGACATGTTCTCTCACATCACCGTGCAGGGATTACAGACATGTTCTCTCACATCACCATGCAGGGATTACAGACATGTTCTCTCACATCACCGTGCAGGGATTACAGACATGTTCTCTCACATCCCATGCAGGGATTACAGACATGTTCTCTCACATCCCTGCAGGGATTACAGACATGTTCTCTCACATCACGTGCAGGATTACAGACATGTTCTCTCACATCCCATGCAGGGATTACAGACATGTTCTCTCACATCACCGTGCAGGGATTACAGACATGTTCTCTCACATCGCCATGCAGGGATTACAGACATGTTCTCTCACATCGCCATGCAGGGATTACAGACATGTTCTCTCACATCGCCATGCAGGGATTACAGACATGTTCTCTCACATCGCCATGCAGGGATTACAGACATGTTCTCTCACATCCCATGCAGGGATTACAGACATGTTCTCTCACATCACCATGCAGGATTACAGACATGTCTCTCACATCACCATGCAGGGATACAGACATGTTCTCTCACATCACCGTGCAGGGATTACAGACATGTTCTCTCACATCGCCATGCAGGGATTACAGACATGTTCTCTCACATCGCCATGCAGGGACTACAGACATGTTCTCTCACATCGCCATGCAGGGATTACAGACATGTTCTCTCACATCGCCATGCAGGGACTACAGACATGTTCTCTCACATCGCCATGCAGGGATTACAGACATGTTCTCTCACATCGCCATGCAGGGATTACAGACATGTTCTCTCACATCGCCATGCAGGGATTACAGACATGTTCTCTCACATCACCATGCAGGGATTACAGACATGTTCTCTCACATCGCCATGCAGGGATTACAGACATGTTCTCTCACATCGCCATGCAGGGATTACAGACATGTTCTCTCACATCACCATGCAGGGATTACAGACATGTTCTCTCACATCGCCATGCATCAGTGATCAAATGACAGATGAATGAGAATGATCTCTCTTCTCTCTGTAGTTTCATGAAAAGTGCAAAGCTTCCAGATGAAGACTCCCTTGCTCCTCCCTTGTCCTCTGTCCATTCATTTGCAGTAACAAGTACATGGGAAATACAAAGACTTGTATTATATATATTTAATCAGGGAAGAATCTTCACAAATTAATATTGATGAGGGTTGAGATTACAGTTTGCTGTGTTTATTTCTGTAACTTCAGATTCCATGTACCATAATAGTGTATGATTATGTACTATGGTAACTGCTGTATTCAAGCAAAGTTTGAATCTGCTTCTCCTTTTCAGCATGCTTGTGCCGAAATGATCTACTTCTTCCGAGTGCCTAATGTAGAGTATCGCACATTTGACGAGGTGGCCGCCGACACCCTTGCCGGTGTGGTCAGCAGTGGCAGGGCAGCCATGGAGTATGCCATTGCCAGACACAAGACAATCAGCCTGGATCTAGACATCAAGAGTCCATTCATTGTCTTGCCAGAACATGGGTCCATACAGAAAGGTGGCAATGTCCTAGTGCTAGACATGGGGGGGCTGAAAGTGAATAGTGAAATTGGTGGACAGATTTTGGACGTTGAGGATGCCACCAGGATGGAGCTGGAGGAGCGACTCTATGACAGGCTCACAGTCACAATCTCTCAGCTTCAAATTCTCTTTGCTGATTCTGGAGATGAGTGGAGGGTTCACAGGACACGCAATGACTCCGACTCCCACCTGTTGCCCAGGGTGAGGGTGAAGCTTGACCTTGCCAACAGCATACACCCAGAATACAGGCAGTTGCCGCAGCAGAAAGTTGACATCCATATAACACCCCTTAAGCTCAACCTGTCAGACAGTCGGCTGGGCCACTTGGTGGAGTTTACTCATCACCTGCCAACACTGAACTGCTGCATACTGAACTGCGATACCATTGATAACTGTTCATTCCAGCAGCATCAGTTAGATCTACTTCATTGTTTACTGGATCCCACCATTTCTCAATTAGCTGTAATAAGAGATTTACTTCAAGATAGACTCTGCAGAAAAAAGTTTGTGGCAGACTCAATTGACATACACACGACACCTCCTCTCCTCAGGCATGTTCGTCCACTCTCTGTAAGTGATACCATATCCCAAACCAGCCTGGAGCTAGAAAAATATTTTTCAGCATCTGATAATAGTGATGACGAGGGAGAGTCATGGGGTAAGCCTGTAGATTTACCAGGATTTGAAGACAACACTTCTCCTCATAATATGATTGCAGTCTTGTCTCGCTTATGTATTGATGAAGTTGTAATTGGTATTTCAAGATCTAGTGATCATGGAGACAGACCTTACTTGATGCTAAGAGCAACTCATATGGTTCTGGAGTCAGCTGTCATGGACTATGGACCAGCCCTGCAACTGACCCTTGGATCTCTTCAGCTTGTTGATAAATATCACCACAGTCCCTCAGGAGAGTACCTTGAGCTTGTGTCTTCACCTCAGGTAGGCTGCACGTGCATTGCCACCATGCTCTACAGGAAAGTTCGGGCAAACTGTCCAGACTTCAAGACACATTTTCATTCCTGTGAACATAGTCTAGTGTTAGATTTTGCAACTTTGAATGTTGTGTGGCATCGAGGGTCAGTCATAACCCTCACTAACTTCCTTACGATGCTATCAGCAAAATTGGGACATATAGACGAACAACTTCCAAAAGTAGCTCTTCCACAGAATTTGATGGCCTGGATAAAATCTGGTCCTGAGGATCCTCCAGTCCATTCTGGAGCCACAAAATGCTCGTTTTTCCTCCCACCTTCACACCCTGAACGTGAAACTCTGTGATAATGATCTTGATTTCTTGCAAGCTAAAGTGGGAGGCTTCCAGGCAGAATGCATCTTTAAAGCTAATGAGAAAAAAATATTTCGAGCTGCCTTGTCAGAATTGTCTGTTGATGACATATCTGACATAACACTTTATTCAAGGATAATTGAGATTGAGGAGGATCGAGTGTTTGACATCAAGTACGTGAATTTCAGTCCAACACATAAAGGCGTGGATGAAATTGATATGTCTCAAAATCCCGTTAATCCTGAAGCAGCTTTGAGAATAAGAGTTGGGAGAGTACAATGTGTTTTCCTTTGTAAGTTTTTGGCAGACTTACAACGATTTATGGAGCCTCTTATTAATAGGGAAGGAACTCAAGTGGTATTGAAACATGCTGGTAAGGCAGCTGAGGCTGGATTTGAGGAAGTCTTATCAGGGAAGAAGCTCAGCCTTAGTATCGATATCCACGCTCCCACCATACTTATACCTCAAAAATCGGACTCCTCTAGTTTGCTGGTCATTAGCCTTGGAGAGCTGAAAGTAGATAATCTTTTTAAGACAGCTTACACCGGGGCAGGGGGAGGAGCAGTAGAGAACATCCTCCTTGAGCTTGGACACATGCACGTATGTCGAGCAGTGATGGTCCTCAGTGGGGGTCTGGAGATGCAAGAGGACATCCTGGAACCATGCACCATAAAGGCAGATATCAAGCGTTCTCTTATACCACAATGCAGGGACTTACTTTCTTGGGACCTCAGCATCCACATGGGTACTCTTTGTGTTAATATGGGACAGCGTGATCTGAACACCATTCTCGCAGTGATGACCCAAAATACGGCAGAGGCACAGTTTATAGATACAAGTATTAATTCCCAGCCTCTCACTCCTATAGAACTAGGTACCCCACAAGCTGGTTGTGACGACAGCATGGGAAAACTTCAGGCCTTCTTGACACATTCGGTAGATATTTATCGTATTGCTGATGCTCTTCTGTCTTTGGATGGGCTGACCCTTACGCTCTACACTGACATGGATGAAGTGTTAAGTTCCCCAGTTCGAGATGCTGCCACTGCCCTGTGCAGGCTGGAAGTCGGAGAAGTTGAGGTTCACGGAGACATGAACAGTGACAGGAGCATGGATGTCAGGGTGACACTCCACTCCTGCGACCTCTTTGATGTGAGACCTGATATTGATTATCATATTATCAAGAAGATATTTGGACAATATAGTAAAGAAATGCACATGAGCTCCAGGCGATTCAGTGTAAGTGTTCCACCCATAATGGACCTCATGTATAAAATGAGTCCAAATGGAGATGGAGCAATGGAAGTCAGTATAGAGAGAACAAGACTTAATATGTCTGTTACTTTTGTCTTAGCTCTTTACAAATATGTAAATGAGGCCATTCCTGGATCTGCAAGCACAAGTGGAGGAATACTAAATCCAGGTTTTGTGGGGGATCTCGGCACAACTGTTGATGGAGTGAGGATCATCAGACGACCTCCAAGTTCTGCAGATAGTACAAGTGGCTACCTTTCTACAGTGACCAGCAATACAGATGATCAGAAAACTCTCTCCTTGTCATTTAAAGTGAAGCGACCTGAGATAGTGTTATTTATAGATCCTGAAGAACAACTTAGCAGAATTTTAGTGTTGAGGTGTGAAGTTCATGTTGATTATTCTCGTCATCCAGGAAATGAAAGTTTCCATGTAGCTCTGGACAGGTGCCAGTTGTTTGCTTCCATGTACTCTGTGACTAGTCAGAGTCCATACTCCATCATGCAGCCTTGTGACATTGAAGGTTCTTGGGTGTTTCGAAATGTGGAAGAGGGTGCCAGAGCAGAATTGAGGGTTCCTCAGGTCCATCTCCACCTTAATCCAGCTGTTGTCCATCTCTTTATGGATGTCGTGGACGAGTTAACATTAAGTCTAAACCTACACCTAACACCTTTCAAACTACACCTTCCAAATGCATACTTTGAGGACCTGTGGTCTCCAAAACCACTGACTGCCACAATATCACCAACAAATCCAGATGAAGAAGTATATATCAAGCCTGAATATCCATCCACCAAGCCACACCAGTGTCTTAGCATCAGGATTTCTGAACTTTCAGTTTCTTTGGAAAAACAAACGATGAAAACAGCCATTCCTGTTCTGTTGTGCAAGTCTGCGCTAAGTGCTGAAATTAATGACTGGTCAAAGTTAATGTACTGTAAAGCAGAAATCCAATTGCAATTATCATGCTTTAATGAACAGTTCTCTGCTTGGGAACCAGTCATCGAGCCAGTAAGTGAAAGCAATAAAGTGTTGAGACCATGGGAAGCAATCATCAGAACGCTGCAGTCTCATGCACAACCAGTAGGAATGAAACGAAAGCACCCTGGCCCCTACTGTGACTCTGTTGACACAAGTTACACCAGCAATAGAAACAGTTATCTCAACTGTCCTATTGAAGACTCTGAGTCATCCACAGATGAAGAATATCAAGACAATGAAATGGTGGTGCTGAAACCTCATGCAACACAAGCAGCAAAGCGCTCAAACACTAGACGACCGACAGCTGACATCGGAAGTCTTTCAGGTAATGTATTATGTAAATTGTCAGCAAAGGGGAGGATGGGGTATGATCAATATTGCAGTCATTATTTCCTCTCATATATGCATATGAATATTACAAGGAAAATATTACGCTTGACAGTGTGCATATGCGTATCTCATATGTCAGATTTTCCTGTTTCTGTTTCCATTTCCACCTCACGCCACACATTAGATACACCATTTTATACATGAAATAATGAGAAGTCCAACAAATCAGACTTCATTTAGTTTCATATTTTTGAAGAATGCTAATGGGACATTTTTCATTAAAACTTGACTCCAGTATAGCAGTCTTATCTAGATAATAAAAGTGATGCAACAATTTTTGTGTGTGCGACTTGATCATTTTTTCAAGAATTTCTTTAACATTTATTACAAAAAAAAAGTGGCCAAGTGGTGTAGTGGTTATCACGCAAGGGTCACAACTGCGAGGTCTTAGGTTCAAATCCTTAGCTAGGTGAGTCAAAATGGACTTGTCTTGCTTCACTTATTAGAAAAAAGGTACAGGATGTAAACTAAGGAGTTATGACCTCGAAATCCCTGCAGAAGCAGAAGGCTGGCAGCACTTCCCTCCAGTGGGTGGGTGTGGGGGGGGGGGGGGACTCTTGCTACAATAGACCAGAAATGCTCTATGCCATGCCTCAAAAAGGTGTAAAAGAAAAGTATATTTGTAGCTAAATGTGAAAATTACTTCAACAGGCTTCCCATTGGACTCAGATTCTGAAACTGAAGACAGTGTCCTCCACAAGATCTCAAATGCCTTTACCCACATGTTCTCAAGTGACTCTGAGGGATCAGAGGAGGGAGACAGTAGTGATGAGATGGAAGGAAAAGAAAGTATTAAGAAAGATGTAGATGGCTCAGAGAAACTATCAACAGCAGATTTAGAATCATCATCGTCGGAGAAGGAGGATGGCCCAGTATTTACTTCTCCTTTGATTCCAGGTAAGTCAAATAGATTATTCATAAAGAAATATAGATTCCATATTCATGTACCAAAATGTCCCTTTTAGCCCTGATCAGCTAATATGAACTAACTTCATCTAGCAAGCTCATCTGAACAAGCTCAGAACATTTGCCTTCCTCTTCGTACCTTACCTCATTCCTTGATGCCCTCCACTTTTTGCAGTTATGTATTTCTTAAAATAGGAATTTGATAAAAAGTCAAGGAAATATATGTACACTATCCAGTATTACTGTTAATCTGGGTCGCAATGGAGAATGAATGGCAGTAAGACACCTTCATTGACCCTTTCAAAGCCAGGTAATGTCTAGGTATCAGCTGTCTTAAGCCAGACTTGAGTCATACAAATCATTTCAACTGTGCTTTTACAGATAGGTTAACATTTTCATCAGTATGGTAAATAATTATAATCAATTAAAATTATTTCTTTTTTATAATCTTGAGAATTCATTTGCATCTTTTCTGGTAACATGAAACCATTTTTTCTAAACCTTTTTAAAGACGGTGCAGATGGTACTGGTAATTGGATGGAGGACACCAACCCAAGTGAACTAGCAACATATGTTTTTGTCAACTCTCGAGACAACTTGGAGTTCACTCTCACATCACACACCATGACTGCCATCAGTAGCCTGGTCTCTGAGTACCTTGCCAAACCTGAAGAAGCCAGCCCATCATGTCCTCTGCCACCCGGTCCATGCAGCAGATTCTCCTCACAAATGACATAGGACCCAACTCCAAAGTCACGGTCTTGATGCATGATGAGGTTAGTGACCATTCATGCACAAAGTACCTCTCAATAGTTCCCAAGATATATCTCATAAAGATGTTAGACTCAATTGAAATTCTGTTCATCCTCGTTTGCTATGAAGTAGTCTCTTTAGGAGCATTCACGACAATTCCAATATTTCTGAAAGTCATAGAACCCTTTTTGTGTCAGTCTAGCCTGGATGAAACTTTTGCATGTTACTATTCAAAACTTTTGTTTTTCACTTTGTTTACAAGTAAATGTTTTTTGGATGGAAATTCTTTTAAGTTTCTTCCGTGGATGCTTACTTGAATGCATAAAAAAGAAAATTAGCATTATAAAATTATAAAAATTTTGCTGTAAGTTCGAGAATAGGTTGGAAATCATATATGTCAACTACTTGTTAAATCCAAGGTGTGATACTTGGTATGTAACATGTTTGGAGAACTGAAAGACTATGCAATCCTGAGTAGAAAGTCTTCTATTGACACAAATAGTTAGTTATGTCACATATGACACACATATAATTAGTGCGGAGTCATTAGAGAGCTTTAAAAGGAAGCTAGATCAATTCATGGATGGGGATGAAAGGTGGATGTAGGTAGTGTTAAGTAACAGAAACTACCTCGTGTAGGTCTCACGGCCTCGTGTAGCTTCCTTATTTTCTTATGTTATATATGTTCTTGTATACTTTATAAGACTTACTTTACGTTATGTGTGAGTGAAGCCAAGAGATGAATCAAACATTGCATTGCATGATTTGGACGGGAGGACTACTATAGTGGTTTGGAGGGAGGACGGGAGGCAAGGTGGGGGATTTAGCCATACAGCAATGCACAGGGTGAAGTGCAGTGTGTTTTTAAATTTCTCATGATTAGTCATTTTGGCCCCTCCCCCCCTCCCAAAATATATTTCTGGCTGCGCCATTGGATAGAATCATAAAGCAGTTCCTTTTTCAGGTTGATGGTGCCACTAAAGTAGAAGTTCTGGCAACAGCAAAGTACCAAGAACCAGACTCACTCCCATCAAGTCCCGCATCCGGCAAGAGCCACGGTGATGGGGATTCGCCCTCAGAGGACGAGTCAGTGATTGAAGGGTAACGTTGCCTGTTTACTCCACGGAGAATGCCATGAAGGAAACAATGTATAATGAGATGGATAATTAAATACATCTCTACTGTCTGACAATAATTATTATGTGTTGTCATTCATAATTACAGTTTTAGGGACTGGGACCACATCAGCCTCCACTCTTACCCTGCCTCCTCCCCTGATGCACCGCCCTCCAGCCTCCCTTCAAGTGAATGCTTCTATGAACTGTTCTGTCCAAATCCTGTAAAACTTTATCAAGATATCACAAAGCTGCAGCTGCTGATCAAAGTGCCGGGTGGGTACTGCTTCCCAAGATGTTCCTTAAATGACTGGGATTGGTTTCACTTTCACCTCTTGACTACTATTTTTAATGATGAATTTTTGCTGTAATGCATCCATGCCATGAGTAGTATTGAAAACAAAAAGGAAGCCACACCACTATTGTTATAGTTCTTACAAAAATGCAAAGACTTATTTTCCTGCAGGTTTCAATGACCTTGTGGTGTTTGTGGGAACAAGATCCCGGAGTCGTATTTTCCAACTGAGTCCTCCCCGCAATGACAAGAGGTACCATGTGATAGTCACAGTGCAAGTGGAACACCTCACCACTAACGTCACTGTCAGGAGTCCCTTGCAGGTGGGTTTCTATGTAAGGAGTTTTTGTGTACACTATAAAGCTATAAGAGTATCTGTTCAAAGAGTGTATAGTTATTTAGAGTTGTAAAAGTTTTTGATTGTAGAAAACCTTAAAATGTGAGGAGCCAGTGTAATGCCAAGTAGAATGTGAGAGAAGGGCATGAATGTTTTCATATCACAATTTTGATTAAAAAAGGAATATTAGCATCTTCAAAACATTTTTTGAGTCCCTCATGCCATAAGATCAAGATAATAGGCCTATATTGGGCTTTAGAGATGCTGTTTAGGTTATAATACAGCCCTCATAACTTACTGCCATGGACCTGTTGACCCCCGTGAATACAACAAAGTGTATAGGATAGATCTATTGGCCACCAGCTGTGGTCGGTCTGAGTGAAGACAGTTGTGGACTTAGCATGCATGAGATAGCTGCATTCACATCCACGGAATATCTTCGTTAGATAGAATCTGCATTTTTAATTGCAATAGAATGAGCATCAGCACTCATTTTTGCTCCATTTATTCAGTGCTTTGCCTCATGAAATACTCTTCCATATGCATTGTCTTCATCTATGACTGCAACAAAGACCTCTGTTGGCAGCATTTTCTCAATTATCATTCACACATTCAATATCTTATCAGCACATTTTCCTCTTTTCTAATTCCACCTTGCCCTAAAAAATATTCCTTGGCAATTTTCTGTTGTCTATTAATCAGGATTTCACAGTTTATGTCGCATGGATGTAATAATTACATCCATGCAACATTGAGCTTGAAGTAAGAATGTTGTCCAATTAGAATCTAAACATAATTTGTACTTGTAGTACAATAGAACCCTCTGACTCAGACCCCTCATTCCCTGAACAAATTTGGGCGGGCAAATTTCATATACAATTCGGACATGTCCGAGTTATATGAAACATCGGGTGCGCTACTGGGCCAGCCACCTCCAGGACGAGCGTGGCAGCGTCACTGCTGCATCAGTCATATCACATCATCCACATCAGTCTGCCACAGGATTACCAACTGGCATTTTTCAATGCCAAGTTTTACCAATTTTGACAGTAAAATACCTGTCTGGCAGTAAGAAAGCAAATATTTGGCTGTTTGGTATAAAAAATGTCAGTCTTTGAGCATATTTTCTCTTGATGTAACCTATTTTTTTATCTTATTGCCTTTACTGATTAAGTAGACCATTCACAGTTAATAATATAAGTGAGAAAAAGATGAAAAAATAGTGACTATTTGAGACTTTTAAGGGCATCTGCTTCCATCCAACAATTTTTTTATTTTTTTATTGTTTAAATCCATCATTCAAATCATTTCCATCCTATCCCGACATTTCTGTTCAACAGGCTGTACTTCATGGTACTGAATGCTTAACTGTTATTGATTTTTCCATACAGATCATGAATGAAATACCTCTCCCTGTCAATGTGTGCTTCAAGAAGAGTATAGTGGAAATGCTTGGCCACTCCCTTGGAGAGCTCAGTTCCAGGGTGGTGTCGCCTGTCAATCCCTTTGATGCTCACGTGCCCATGGTGACCCTGCAGCCTGACCAGGTGTTCACCGTTCCCCTCGCTGTAGCCTACCATTCCTCACTGCATATTCAACCTGCAGCTGCTGAGTAGGTCTATGCAGTTATTGTAAATCATAGTGTAGAATGTTTTATTAATCAAAACATAATGGTGTCCTCTAGGCTTATAAATGTGCATATGCATGTAAATTTATGCAAGGTAACAGCTGTGATTTCCAATTCTGACAAGCAATCACCACCACAAGGTGTAACTTTTATAATCCCGTATGGTGAGTTCCCTTCTCTTGAAACATACTGTAAATTATTATGTACATAAAAATTGCAAGAAAGATTAGTTTACAATGAAGTCAAGCTAAGCATTCCAAATGTATCACATGCGTTAAACAATTTTGATAGTTATAGGATATATCAATTGAAGTAAGATTGAATAACTATTACTGTCTCTTAAAGTAATCGTCCAGACCCATTTTTTCTTTGCATAATTATGTTGAATGTTCATTCAAAATACCTAATCCACAAAAAAATATTCCTTTCCACACCTTATTTCCCTAGAAACATGACTTTTGTAAAAAGCGCGGGAAAAACACAGCCTTATTCCAGCCGTGGCTGGAAACACGCTGGCGACGTCACACGAGTGAGCCTGCCAGCCCGGCCCTATACAAATACACGGAGACTCTGAGAAAAATGTAGTACTTGGGGAATTTTGGGTGTTTCTGATAAAAAAAAATTGCAATGTGGCATATACTTGCATTTTTCATGGATACAGCAAGAAAGCTGTGCCTTTGCAGAGAGCTTAATTAGCACCCATTTCTGACCTATTTGACCATGATAATGTCTGTGCAGCGCCTGGCAGTGGCGGGTGAGAGAAGCGCGGCTAGATAATGTGCTTCACACCGCGTTCCTCTCACCCGCCACTGTGAGGCGCTGCACAGACATTATCATGGTCAAATAGGTCGGAAATGGGTGCTAAGCTCTCTGCAAAGGCACAGCTTTCTTGCTGTACCCATGAAGGATGCAAGTATATGCCATATCGCAAAAATAATATATCAGAAACACCCAAAATTCCCCAAGTACTACATTCTTTTCCGTGTCTCCGTGTATTTGTATCAGGCAGGGCTGGGAGGCTCACTCGTGTGACGTTGCCGAGCCGTGGTGCGTCGTCTGCTGTCCGCCAGTTGTGTTTTAAGAGCTCGGGGAATTTACAGATTTTGAATGCGGATTATTTAAAAACGGGTGACTGGATGCAAGAAGTGACAACATATTGTTGATATACTCGATCATGGCTATATTTTGACTGCATTAAATCAGGAATGATGAAATGGTCTGGACGATTACTTTAAGGGTTTATTCTGTCAAATTACAGATTAAATCCTTCAATTACAGATTCTATCAAATTACAAAATAAATCTTCCAAAGTCTTCATCTGCTCTCCTGTTACTTCCACCCATCACATGTTTCATCCTCCTTTTATATTCAGTGTATTTTCTAGATTTTTCATTTTTCATTTACTGTTGTATATTTCTTTCCGGCGAGTTCCTGTAAGCATCTGTTGGTTTCTCAGATTTACATAAGATTTGAAATTTATTTATCTGCAGGTGATTTCTATCTAATATAGATAATGTCTAGTCTATGGAAGATGAATTCAGATAAATTATTGAAATGTTTAGACTTTTCCTATCAAAATATCCCTTTTGAATATTTATCCAAAGTATGAACATCTTTTCCATAGATAGTATTCAGCAGTGTTGCATGAATCCTCTGATACAGATGGTTTGACACACATGGTAAACTAGAACCAATGGCAATAAACTATAAACCATGGACAACTAAGTAAACTAGGTAAATACACCATAACTACCCTAAGTTCTTCTTTCAGCTATGACATAAGTGATGTGGGAGTATGGTGGAAGGATGTACTCTCCTCTACTTGCTCTTACCTTCTTACCTGCAAGGGCAAGACTGAACACAACCCTGATATAGCAGCTGCGGTATGTCTCATAACTCTGTCTTGCCCAAAATTTTGAATCATAATGAATACTGTATTGACTACTGAAATTAATGGAGATGCCAGAATGGTATGGTATAATGGTTAGGTATGGTAAACCTTTC
Source organism: Chionoecetes opilio (assembly GCA_016584305.1). Taxonomy (NCBI): domain Eukaryota; kingdom Metazoa; phylum Arthropoda; class Malacostraca; order Decapoda; family Majidae; genus Chionoecetes; species Chionoecetes opilio. Next base: position 71,447 of record JACEEZ010008995.1, read on the forward strand.
ATTAGTTATCTTTCTTTACAGGTAACCATTCAGGAAGGAGTGAAGTTGAGCAGCTTGCAGTGGGAGGGACTTAGTGGAGTCTTGCCTAATTATACCCTATGTCTCTCTCCTCCACTGGCCATCCACAACATGCTACCATGCACCCTCACCCTGGCACACCCGTCCTTCGCCCAGCCACTCATCCTAGATCCAGGAGCCAAGACTTCTCTTTACAAAATTGATCTGGACAAGAAAATCAGTCTAGAAGTTCAGGTATAACAAAGACTTTCCATAGCTTACAGTCAGCGCATCTCGACGTGATCGCACGAAAAACAACGTGTACAGCATGACATATACTGATAATAATGTACAAGCTACAAGACAGAATGCGATGAAAATAACTTTCAATACTTATCAACTATTATTTTATTTACTTATGGGATATCCTTTTCCTTTTCGCACCTCCAATAGACGACTGGGTAGAGTCCGGAGTTTCTTCTCAGTTTCCCTGGATATATCGCTCCATGGGCAACGAAGTGCAGCATCAAATTTGCCACTGTGGATGTGTCCTCGTTCCTGAGTTTGCCCTTAACGATGGCCTGATGATGGTCAATATTTTAAACATATTTTGACCCCGATGGCCGATGGACTTTTATGTGATGGATATATTGACAAAAAAATAGTCACCCAAGTTGGCTACGCGCGACCCACCGCGATCACGTTGAGATGCGCCGACTGTACACATGTAGGCCGTATGGCAGGCCTATTTTTTTTTTTCAGTAAAAGGCTGCTTAAGCTACTGGCATTCTGAGTACACAAATTCTATAGTTAGCAGGCTTTTTAGATAAGCTGTATCTGACCACCCTATTGTTTATCAGTTTCATATTGTGTTATCTTCTAAATTTACCTCCTAGAGTTGAATTAGACCAATGACTCCTGTCTGTCTTTCTATGTCACAGTTATTGGCGATGATGTGCAGGTGTAAGGGTTTTATATACTTCAAGGAAACAGTTGAATTGAGGGAAAATTGAAGTAATGAAGATTTGAAGACCACAATGAAAGATCCTTTGCTAGAAAAATGCTTGTGAAAAATAACGCCCATGTGTAATAAGCACCATTATTCCAGGTTTCAAATTATTTAGGAGGTGATTGGAATGGCATTCTAGAAATTGGCACTGAGAAGGGTGACGACCACCGAACCCTGACCCTGACTCACGGGGACGGCAGTGCCCGGAGGAAGCTGGAGTGTGCCCTGTACACCGTCAGGGCAGGATTAACAGCTGTCCATGTGTACTCACCTTACTGGATAGTAAACAAGACTGGCCTCTCGCTGCATGTTCGGGTGAGTGCATTCAATCAGTGGGTAATTCTTATTCTTATAGGAATCTGTCTTTTGCTAAGTTGTTACATAGTTTTGAATATATTATGTAAGTCAGTAATCATGGACTGTTCTACATCCCATCTCATTGCAAAACTGTCTCACTTATATACAAATGTAAATATGATAAGCATGCAAAGAAGAGGTTATCATGAAATTCGTATGCATTTGATCCCAAAGCTAGGAAGACAATCTAATAGATGCTTCTTGTTTTGTTTTGCCTTGCAGGGATCAAGGTCAAAAATTGTGTATGATCTAAGTGGCTCTGAAGATATTGTTTTGTTCCGGTACAAGAGAAGTTACCCCCATAAGTTGAAGGTGAGACCAACTATAGTCTATTTTTTTTATTATGGTCAAAATGCACTAAGGAAGCCACGCCCCCTGCCTGCCCTTCTATTCTACGGGACAGCTGATTGGTGCATTCCTCGTATCATCACTACCAATCACAATATATTCACTACTTAACAGCGCATGACCACTGGACAGAGCAATCTTCACTACAGAGGGTGACAAAATAAAAAATCCCTCTGTAGTGAAGATTGCTCTGTCCAGTGGTCACGTGCTGTTAAGTAGTGAAGATATTGCGATTGGTAGTGATGATACGAGGAATGCACCAATCAGCTGCCCCGTAGAATAGAAGGGCAGGCAGGGGGCGTGGCTTCCTTACTGCATTTTGACCATAATAAAAAAATAGACTATAGTATTTACTTTTTGAAATAAGGACGAGTTGCATCTTGTAGCAATATTATGCTAAACAATATCACAATAGAGGAATTCTTCAGTGCCAGACGTATGTATGGTGCCATGGCAGAATGGGAGATCAAGTTTTTTGAGCATGGATTTTCTGCTTGTCCATTGCAACTGTAAATGATGTACTATTCCTGTTTTTCAGTGATATAGTTAGTAGTTATAGTTTCAGTGATATATCCTATATTTCAGTGATTTTTCAGTGATTTCAGTGATATAGTTAGTAGTTATAGTTTTAGTGATATATCCTGCATTTCAGTGATTTTTCAGTGATTTCAGTGATATAGTTAGTAGTTATAGTTTCAGTGATTTCAGTGATTCAGTGATTTTCAGTGATTTGTATTTGAAGTGTCTGATCTGCAGGTGAGGGTGATGGACAGTGATTGGTCCAGGAGGTGGGGCTGTGAGGCTGTGGGGTCGTGTGGTGTGGTGGTGTGTCGAGACAGCGTACGCGACAAAAAGTACCGCATCCTGGCCAGAGTGAAGCACTCCACGCTGGCAGCACAGACTCTAAATGAGGGAGTCCAAGGTGGCTGTCTGAACAATGCATGTTCTTCAAAACTCTTCCCACAAAGTTAGTCAAATTTGATAGTAACTGCAACACATATTCTTTTTGTGATTGATTTCAGCATTTGTGATTGAGAAATACTATGCCTCGTGTACCTATTTTTTAAGTCATGTATGTTACTGAGGTTTACTTTATCTCAAGTGCCTCGTCATTCTGAATCAAATCTAAGATAAACAAAGGATTTCTGTCACTGAGATATAGTAGGTTTTCCTGAAATAGCATATTTTTATACAAAGATTTCTCTTAAACTACTGAAAACTCTGAATGAAATGTAAATTGTACACTTAATTCATCTTTCGTCTTTGTGATCAAACAAACCCCATGGCTGTAGGTGCCGCCATGGTGGAGATATTAGCTTGTGAAGAGGGGTAACTTTTACTATGAAAATATGCATGTCTAGATGGCTTCTTTTTTCTTTTTCTTTTTCTTACATCACAGAGGACTGGCCAAGGCCAAAAAAAAAAAGGTAACAAAAAGCCCGCTTAGTTGCCAGTCCCTATAAAGAAGACAGTAAGAGAATAAAGAAAGGAGGGTGGGCCAATTTAGTTGGGGAGGTGTCTTGTCACTCCTCTCTTGAACAGATTTAAGTCGTAGGAAGGTGGAGAAATAAAACAGGAAGAGAGTTCCAGAGTTTACCAGTGAAAGGGATGAAAGAATAAAGATACTGATTAACACTTGCATTAGGAAGATGGACAGAATAGGGATGAGAATGAATAGAAAGTCTTGTGCAGCGAGGCCGCGGGAGGGGGGGAGGCATGCAGTTAGCAAGTTCAGAAGAGCAGTGGGCATGAAAATAACGGTAGAAGATAGCAAGAGAAGCAACATTGCGGCAGTGATTTAAAGATTGAAAACAGTCAGTCAGAGGAGGGGAGTTGATGAAACGAAAAGCTTTTGACTCGACCCTGTTTAGGAGAGCTGTATGAGTGGATCCCCCCCAAACATGGAGACATACTCCATACATGGGCGGATAAGGCCCCTGTAGAGAGCAAGCAACTGGGAGGGAGAAAAAAATGGACGCAGACGTCACAGGACACCTAACTTCTCAGAAGCTGTTTTCGTAAGAGATGAGATGTGAGATTTCCAGTTCAGATTTTTAGTAAAGGATAGTCCTAATAATGTTCATTGTAGAAGAGGGAGACAGTTGAGTGTCATTGAAGAAAAGGGGATAGTTATCTGGTATGTTTTGTCATGTAGATAGGCTTGCTAGGCGATGGCCTAGACAAGCTACCACAAACCTCGTGACTATTGTGATTAAAGAAAATACAGTGATCACTTCATCACAATGCTATTTACATACATATGCTAATCTTAGACATAGCACAACACATTAAAACTAGGCTACACACATTGGGTCCTTGACTTACGAGTTAGTTTACGAGAGGTTGTTTGTTTGGAAGTTTGTTTGGAAGTGGAACACACATGTGGTATACAACATACACGCACAGTATTGTGAGATAGTTTTGTAACGCCGGAGGAGGGTTAAGGCGGGGTTGTTCTTTCTTCTTTTTTTTTCTTTGTCTCTCTTCTCTCTACTACTCGTCGTTGTGTTAGTCTTCTGATGGGATGCCAAAGGCGGCCGTTGACTTTGATCTTTCTGTTCAGGAAGAAGACCTGGCAAGCTCCACCTGACCAAAATAGTAACCCTCATGCCGTACTTCTTGATCCGTAACCTGACCATCCGGCCCCTCAAGTTCATGCAGGAGAACGACAAAGTAGAGCTTTGGTACGACATTCACCCTCAGCAGGTATGTAGCAGCAGGATTAATTGCATGGCATATTTTTAGTTTATTATCATATTGCACGTGGGAGGATGTGTTGGGCGTGTAGGTGTGAGTGGTTGGCGGGGTTGTGTGTGTGCATGTGTGAGTTTAGACGGACGCCACTGTGTGGGTGGCGTGGGGACGAGGGCGGTGAGGGTTTGGCGGGAAGCTGAGTTGACGCGCGGGCCTAAGTGGCGCTCGCACCTTATCCCTGCGTCCTACCTTTACACCTGGCTTTGTCTATACCAGCTGAGTATCTGTGATGCATAAACAATTGACTGTGAAAAGTGAGTGAGTTTTAGGGGGCAGAAAAATTAGTTCCTTTGTAGTGTGTCCAAGTGTTTCCCGGCCTGTGACGTGTGCCTTAGAGGAAAAGTAAACTGTTGAAAGGATACAGGACCACTGTCTTTGCTTTCTTTACCTTCAGTCTCTGTAGCCCGTTACCGTGCCCCCCCCCCACCCCCCCCACCCCCACCCCTGTGCATTGTGTCCGAATCCAACGTTTCCTAAGAGTAAGTGTCGCAGCTTGCCCCTCTAAATCGGTGTTGCGCGGCCCAGTCCAGGGGCAGCAGCTGTGTGCGGGCGTAACAATATTATACATCTATTTCCTTGGCTCAGGAAATAAATCAATGTCTATGATGCCTTGTTCTCTCTAGAGAGGGGTGTGACAAATTTCATATGTTTAGATAAACATAAAAGTAAGGGAAAGTTTAAGTAAGAGAGTGAATAGTGTGTGTGCAAGAGTCAGGTATCTAGTAGAATAGAAGGGTTGAATTTTTGGAATTCTTGAAATATGTAAATAGGAGCAAGTGGAGACCTTGATACTCCTTTGTGTAAAACCTGAGGGACAAGTGTCAGATCATTTACTCTCTCTCTCTCTCTCTCTCTCTCTTTTTTACAGTGCATGCCATTTTGGCCGGATGGAGAGAACATGCACATGGTTGTCAGGTACCGTGACCAGCAAGTCAGGTCACAACACTTTCACTTCAACTCCAACCACAACACAATTCTCAGAATGGAAAAAGGGGTAAGAAGAAATGTCAGTGTCTTTTTTATGCAAAACTTTTCATTTGAATCCATTACTAACCTCACACTTAGCCTACTTGTGAGAACGTCAGATAGCATAAAAAAAAGAGAAATTATTCCTATCCCAAAATCTATCAAATGTAGATCTACCAAATGTAGGCCTGCAATCTATGAGTTGTATAATGCTTCAAACCTACATTTCCACAGCGAGCCATGAACGTCTGTGTGTCTGGTGTCGGATCTGACAGTCCAGTCACCATCACCTTTGATAAATACCAGGCTGGTGATGCTCCTGTCAGGATTGAAAATTGGTGTGAAGATGTTCATCTTCGTATTCATCAAAAAGGCTCAAACCAGGTGAGGAAAGCTCTAGTGACGGAGGCCGTCTTGCCCTGTTTCTTGTTTGATCATTTGCCATTGCCTCCTCCTCTTCCTTTTCCTCTTCCAATTCCTCGTCCTATTCCTCTTCCTATTCCTCTTCCTCCTCCTCTCCCTCTTCCTCTCCCTCCTCCATATCATCGTCATAATCTTTGTCTATCACCTATAGTACTGATGTTTGGTCTTGGAATTCCCAGTGCCAGGTAGCCATGGCAGAAGTCTGCACTTGCTTCTGTTCATTCTATCTTACTCCATGCCATTTATTGTGATCACATACTACCTCTAGCATCCATTTCATATTTCATATAGGCATGCATGGTTACCCTATTATTTTTTTATATTTATCCATCTATCTATCTGTGCAAATGTATGTGTTCACAGCAGTTGTCTGTTGTTAGCTATCTGGCTAGAGTCAGATTTGATCCTTGTCTTGTATGTAACAATTTCTCTCATTTAGATTGCATTTCTGAAGGATGTACCCTATAGTTTATGTCAATTGTCCTCTGTGTGACAATTATATGTGTGCTCTTCCATAGGTTCACCTCCTAGCACCCCATCAGTCCCAACTGTACACTTGGGATGACCCTATACTGCCTCGGGAACTTCTATGGAACATCTATAATCGCAAAAATGAAGACCTCTCTGCTGTCATAGATAAGGTACAAAAGTTGTCCTGACAATCTAGGAGACACGTTTACCCTGCATAGTTTACACTCTTAATTCTTGTTGTTGCATTGTTTGCATTGAGTGATAGAGGGAGTCACACTTGAGAAAATTGAAACCTTAGTTTGATATAGATAATCTTTGAAAAGGATCTCTTTAGCTGTATCAATTCTGATGTCTGTACATAAAATGAATCACTAAAAATTATCTCTACCTATCTGTTGCTTATCTATCTATTCTAATGACATTATGATTGCCACAGTTATCAAAACAGGAAATTAATTTTGTTTAATTATTTTTGGCATAGTGACCAGTGGCGCACTGAGGGGGGGGGGGCATGCGTCCATGACCCCCCTCTTTTGCAAAAAAATAAATCTAATATATATATACATATATATATTTTATTTTTTACATATTTTTTTATATTTAATATTTTTTGAATTTTTATATTTTTTGATTTTGTATATTTTTATATTTTATATATATATATATATATATATATATATATATATATATATATATATATATATATATATATATATATATATATATACTACCCTCCCGAGTTTCGCGCTTGCTTTCTTCAGGAGGCATAGCGCGAAACTCGCGGATCGCGAAACTCGGGTATTATAAACCCTGTAAAAATGGTTATTTAGTCCGATTTTTTTTTTTTTTTTTTTTTTGTGTGTGTGTGTGTGTGTGTGTGTGTGTGTGTGTGTGTGTGTGTGTGTGTGTGTGTGTGTGTGTGTGTGTGCCTACAGCGCCGTTAGGCAGTGACCTCCAGGGGTGGGATGCTAGGCCCTGGAGGTTAACTTGAGGGCTGTGTACCTACCGTATTTTACAGCTTATAAGACTCACTTTTTCCCCAAAAAAATATCCTGAAAATGCCCCAAGCCCCTGTCCACCCAGCAGTGAATGGGTACTGGGTGTTAGCCTAGGGTTTGTGACCCGCCTCCCGGGGTGGTGGCTTCGGCCAACACTACGTAGAGAAGAGGAAGGAGGAGAGGAGCTTGAGATTCAGCTTAAGTTGGGAGTCACCCAGCAGATGCTGTTTTGGTCTGAGTGAGTGAGCTTGACACATATCTTGTCAGCTGATGGTTGTGTGACAGTGTTATACGGCAATAACACTGTCACAATGCCTTCCTCTCTTCTCTCCTGTCTCCTCCAGTACCTCCAGAAACCACAGTACCACACACGTCATGGTTAATCACTTATAAAGGAGTATTTTGTGGTATATAGTAAGGTAAGGTGCTACTTATTTCGAGGTGTTACCTATCTTATGCGACACCGGCTGCTCCTGTAAAGAAAAACACAAACAAATGGAAAAAAACAAAGCAAAACTACATACAAGCTATACTAAGCCTATTATAATACTATACTAACCAGGAAGGAAGGAAGACGTGTCCCGTAAGTCTCTTATGGGAGGCGGTAGCAGAGTGGTTAGCGTCAAGATATATGTCAAGCTCGAGCACGAGCTTGACAGACGACCTACAAAGTGATACTAAGCAGAAAGGGTCACAAGAAGAAGAAGAAGTCTTCGAGTGGCGTTCTCGGTGATCCGAGTTCGATCCTTGATGAGGGCTGTAAAGTCCACTTAAAATCTTTTTCTGCACTGTTGAGTGGCCTAAGAACACCCACACGCTGCTCATTAGCTCTACCTTCGATTGCGAGTGCATCGGAGGATACAGGGGGCGGCATGAGCTTCTAATCACAGGCGTCACTATAGAAATTCTGTCTGCGCCACCACGGGCGAGGGCCAACCATCACAGCCCTCAAGTTAACCTCCAGGGCCTACCATCCCACTCCTGGAGGTCACTGCCTAACGGTGCTGTAGGCACACACACACACCAAAAAAAGGAAAAGAAAAAAAAAAAAAAAAAACGTGAAACTCGGGGATATAATGCGCGAAAGTCGGGATGGTAAGAATTTAGGACTCAGCGCGAAACTCGAGGATCGCGAAACTCGCATAGCGTGAAACTCGGGAGGGTAGTGTATATTTATACAGGGAGGTCCCGAAGATACGAGCAGTTAGGTTCCACCTGGCATACTCGTAAAGCGAAATCTCGTATAACGAAACACATAACTAATGGTAAAATATAGGTTTGGTTCCAGGACCCCAACAATTTAAAAAAAAAGAAAAAAAAACATGTTTTTCAAGCTAAAATAAAGTATAGCAAACACAGCAAACACACAGCGTCTATATTACCCACACTGTACTACCTATTCTGTAGAAAAAGCATTCTGAAAGAGAAAATAGCACACAAAATAACATAACTGCACATTAATTAAACATAAAACATACATAACAAGCAAAAAAGACGTTGTAATGTAGGGGACGCCGCGTGATACAAAAGAGGGTAGTGTAGCAGTCCCAAGATTGGGGCAGCACACCTGGCTAATTACCCCTAAGGGTCAGGCCACGTCATATTCTTAATTACCCTTCAGATCACGCCTTGCTAGGGGTGACCTGACTGCGGTCCCAAGGTTGGGGTGGAACACATGCTAATTACCCCTAAATGTCAGGCCGCGCCATATGCTTAATTACCCTTCAGGTCACAACTTGCTAGGGGTGACCTCACTGGGGTCAACCAAATCCCCCTTTGTCCAGCCCGGGAGTGGTAGGGCACGCATTTTGAACTTGATAATTTTACTCACCCCAGTTTGAATGTCGTATCATTGGATTTTTTATCTCGTATATTGAAAATAGACCCTAATCTACACATCTCGTATCATCGGATTCTCGTATACCGAATGCTCGTATAGCGGGACCTCCCTGTATATATACATCTTGATATTTCAGGGTGACAAAGACACTCATCATTCTTGGGGTTGTTTATGCGCAACGTTTCGCCAAAGACACTTGGCATCATCAGGCTAAAAATAGTTAAAAATTTAATATAATACTATGCTAAAAAGCGAACATCTAAATTTTTTTTTTTTTTGTTTTTTTTTGTTTTAACCAATAAAGTAATCCTATATTATCTAAAAATACTAACTAATAAATAAAATACAATTTGTACTTAACGGACCTTGGTGTGTATGCTTAAGTACAAATTGTATTTAAATTGTACGTTAATTACAAATTGTATTTTATTTATTAGTTAGTATTTTTAGATAATATAGGATTACTTTATTGTTTTTTAAAAAATATTTTTTTAGATGTTCGCTTTTTAGCATTGTAATATATTAAATTTTTAACTATTTTTAGCCTGATGATGCCAAGTATCTTTGGCGAAACGTTGCGCATAAACAACCCAAGAATGACGAGTGTCTTTGTCACCCTGAAATATCAAGATGTATTACCAACTAAGAAATCAACATATATATATATATTATATATCGGATTTGCCGGACAAAATCCGAGTCCGGGATATTCAGTTTCGGACAATATTTTTTTTTTTTTTTTTTTTTTTTTTTTTTTCAATTTATTATATGAAAACGTTGAATGTGGGCCCTGTCAAAATGAGGAGTTGTGCAGTCCAAGATTGCGCACCCTGGCATGTCCCCTAAGGGCAGGCCACGTCATATTTTACATTACACCATTCACGTACTCACAGCCTCGCTCACCGTGACTCCACTGCGGTGCAACTTCCTGAAGTATTGAACACTTCTGCTGACCACCCCAGTGGCAGCATGCTCAGCGGTCGTATTGTTTTACATTTGGGCACAACGACCTCACGGGTTCACCTGCACAGCCTCCGTTGTCCCCTCCCCCTTGCCCCTGGTGGCAGGAACGCTCTTGAGACTTTGATAACTTTTGCTAGCCTCCCGCCAGTTGGCTGCATGCTCGCGGAGTAAAAGTCGCGCTGGTAGTTGTATTTAGTTGCCGGACATGAAATACTAGAGTAGGATAAACGTCCGGTGGGTAATCATCGGACTTTTTTTTTTTTCCCTTTTTTTTTCCTTGCGATTCCGGACTTGCGTTCCCGGACCAGTGCTCCCCCTATTTTCCGGGAAATCGAGGTTTGTGTGTATATATGAATATATACATAAAATATCAATCAAAAATAAAAAATTTAAAAATGATTAATATAAAATATGTAAAAAAGAAAAATACATAAATAAATATAAATATATATAAAAAAAAAAATAAATATAAAATTATTATTAAAGAAAATACAAATATCAAATATATTAAAAATCAAAATATAAAAAAAAAAAAAAAAAATATATTATAAATATTATGTGATATATATTAAGTAAATATATTATATATATCTTAAAGTGTAGCTAGTTCATTTATTATCTTCTTATAGATATTTTCTCTTTCTACTAAGAAAAATATCTTTAGAGATTTATAAACGCAACTAGCTATCACTTTTAACGAGATCTGTCTCGAATCTCTGCCTATATACCTATATATATATATATTAATATTTTTTTTTTTAGACAAAGAGACAATATCTTTAAAAAGATAATAACGCAACTAGCTATCACTTTTAACGAGATCTGTCTCAGAGAATATCTCTGACCGTATATACCTCTCTCATATATATATATATATATGTACTATATATATTTTTTTTTTTTTTTTATTCTTTATAAACAACAGATCTTATCCTTGTATCATGAATGCCTACTTTTGTTAGGAAATGTTAATAGATGAATGATGGATTCTATCATCATGAATTTTTCAACCCTATTAGGATGACCACGGCAGCAAGTGCGTCACCGTCACTTCCCTGAAGCCAGGATGGTGCGCACCAAATCACAATCCAGTGTGGCACGCCTAAAACTAGACCAAAGAAGTTGGGTCAGCGCCAGCGAGCCAAAACCACGGCAGCCTCCTCCAGTGACTCAGAAGAGGAGACGGAGCCCATCGTGGAGAAAACCCATGGCCAGTATTTAGTTCCAGACCAGAAGTTTCAGGTAATCCAATAGAGACTTTGTGATATGCTCAACATTAGTGCTTGGTAACTCATGAACTTTCATATTCTCACAGGTGAAGTAGGCTGTCTTGTAGATATAGAGTGAATGTTTGACACTGAAGATATATAATTATCATGGTGATAGTCTCTCCTGAAATTAGTTTTTTTTCTCCTCTGTTACTGCAGGCCACCAAAATGAGAAGAGATAAAATGTTGGTTCATTGGGTGAGCTACAAGCAGGGGAGTCAGAGGATTCTGTTATTCACCCAGTCAGACCGTCTGGCAGCCACCACTCGGCTCCCCATGGAGAGAGCCAGACTTGAACTGTGTCTTGCACTGGAAAAAATAGGACTGTCTCTGGTATGAATTATGTTTGTACGGATGTGTTGTGATATTCATTCCCCGAATAATTAAGCATCCTTACATTGTTTAGAGGCCTTCATCTCTGCCAGGCTAGCCATGGCCATAAGCTGTACTTTTCTTTCAATGATTCACTGACTGCATTACTATAAAATCTATTGCCTTGATTATATTTAGCTAGACAGTAATCACACGGATATATATATCCTCTTAGATCAATGAAGGACACCGAGAAGTGGCTTATCTCAGCTTGATGGCCGGAGCTGCCAAGTGGGAAATAGAAGTGGATGGCGTGTGGAAGGTTCCTCCGAGTCTGGAGTTGATTGCTTGGCTTGAGGACCAGTACCTGAATAACAAACAGTCTAAGGTTAACCTTCGTGGATCACTCCAGGTCAGTTGTTAGTTACAGTTTGTAATTATATGGCTGGCTGTTGCATGCAGCATAAAATCAGGCCTTTATTGCAGTGTGATTTGATTTACAAGCCAATGTCTCGTAATTTGTTGAGCTTGTCATCCAATATTAAAACTAAGCATTTATATAGACTTCATCTTTTGATTTTTTTTCCTTACCCTATCATATGCAGAAATGTTTACCAATAGTTTATCTGCAAGACCTAGTGCATGGTCTGTCGCCTTTTGATTTAGGGTAAATGCATGTTCAAACATTTTCCTGACTTACGCTTAGTATTTAATGTTTTTAGATGACTATATCCAAGTCTAACCTCTTCTTCTTTTTTCGTACCCAGCATCAGCATCAGTATGCACCATATTGCAAGTTTTTGCTTTCAAGTCTTCTTGAAGTATTTTTATTCACATATTCTCACCATCATATGCTCATTTTTTTAGCAGTAGTAATTTTTTTGCTTTAATGTATTTCTTTGCTTTTCTAGATCAGAAAGAACACTGTAGAACTAGAGGTGAGTTTACTGTTTTATGTGTAACATTTATTTCCAAGTAAATATCAAATTCACTCTGATCATAGTGATCAATTGCGTGTACTCCATTTCCTGCAATAAAATGGGTTTTAATTCTTGAAAATGCCACATGCCACGTGGTAAGCAGATTTTTCAATGTAGATTGTGGATCATACAATCATCCACCCAATAGGGAAATTCTTTTATTCACAGCCGGTTGTCTTGATTACAAGATAGGTAGTTGTGCAGTGTCCCCTGACCCACTCTATTAAAAAGTCAATGAGCTAAAAACACTGATAGCAGAGATCTGTTGCTTTGTAGATCAACCTGATTGACATGAATATATTTGATTACTTATAGATTGTATTCCTTTTGCCGGGAGTTTTCTAGGCAATACTAAGATGTTTGAATCACGTACTGAATAATTTATGACAGCAATTTTAAAGGACAAAATATTTTCAAAGTACATTGTGGCAAGAACCGTCATATATTTATTCCTCTACCATTTTTCACTAGGTGGACCTAACTACCATGTATATGACCAAGCCATTTAGTGGAAAATTGCGCAGGACAAAGTATCCAGCATTGTGGCTGCACTACCGCCACTCCCACCACTACTGCTACATCTCCGCCCACCTCCACCGCCTGCAGGTCAATACCCACAACTCAATGTTATTCAGAGCCACAGGGTGTCTTACAACAGGTTTTTAGAATATTTAGAATGGTCGAGTGCTTCAACAGTTTGCTAATTGATGTTTTTGTTTGTTTTAAAGATTGACAACCAGCTGATGGATGCAGTGTTCCCCACAGTATTTTACCCCACCAATGAGAACGGCTCACCACAACCTTGCCTGTCAGTGTGTGCTCTTCTTCACTTCTCAGTTGGTGGTGTCACGACAGTAAAGTAAGTATGAGGAAAAATGTTATACTATAAGAAGGTTATGTCAATAAGAGTTTTTTACATACACAAGGCCTTCTTCTACGCATGTCTGATGGCACAAAAGCACAGAGCAGTTTGGTAAGATTTTAAATTGTTAATTAAGAGTACAGTAAACCCTCTCTATGTCAAACTAATTGGGGGGAGACCTGGGTCGAATTAGCCGAAAGTCCAAATTATTCAATACCTCTAGCCCCTCCACACAATAAGAACTCACTTAAACATGCTCAAACAGCACAGATTGTATTACTTGTACTCACCAAAATATGGCTAATACTGGAGTCTTGAAATGCAAACTACTGTACACTGAGCATTAAGGCGTCACTGATAGTAATAATCTACATAATACTGTATTTTACGACTTATAAGACGCTGCATCTTGGAAGACACACCCTGATTTTGGAAAGAAATTTCTCAAAAAAAAGAGAAAAAAAAAGACCACCAAAACTGTTGCCTGATATACACTAAAACACTTATAACTCGGCACAATAGGGGCTCTGGCCTTTGCCGAGTTATTCAATATGCCGAATTATGCAAATGTCCTCCTCTGATATGGGTAAAAAAAAAAAAAAAATGTTTTAATTGTAAATAACTTTTACCCATACATACCACTCATAAATCCACTTAAAATCTTTCTGCACCGTCGAGTGGCCTAAGAACACCCACATGCCCTGTCCATTAACTCTACCTTCGACTGCGAGTGTATCGGAGGACACAGGGGGGCATGATCCTCTAATCACAGGTGTCACCATAACAATCCTGCCTGCGCAACCACGAGCGAGGGCCAACCATCACAGCCCTCAAGTGAGCCTCCAGGGCCTATCATCTGAGCCCTGGAGCTCACTGCCTACAGGCACTATAGGCATAGATGTAAAAAAATAATAATAATAATAATTATTATTATAATATTATTATTATTATTATTTACTCGGCAACATGCCGAGTAACATCATTTTTTGCCGACTGTCTTTGCCTTGCCGAGTTATATCAAATTCCGAGTTATACAATGCCGAGTATAAGGGTTTTATTGTACAGTCATTTTCACACAAGAACACACTCACTATTCATTATCTTCATTCAGCACTGCTCATCAGCCATTATTTTGGTTAAAGTTCACTTAAAGACAGCCTGGTGGTAAATGATACATCAACACTAGAAGACAATACATCAACACTAGAAGATGATACAGGCTGTTGGGGCCAATCTGCCGAGGCGGAACGGCTCCCGCCAGTACCGTAGTAAACATCACAGCGTGAGGACAGATTAGTTGATTTGAATGTCTTATGTATTCGAAATACTTGAACAGGAAGTACTAGTTCATATTATGAGCTGATGCATAGTACTAAGTCACTTATTTTAAGACGCTGGTAGGCTAAAGCCATAAAATAGGAATACTCAAGCTAGAGGCAACACAGGGTGTATAGGGGCATCTGCAGGAGGCCAGGGGAAGTGCGCCTAAGGCACTCACCAGGTTGGACATTACGTATTTGAACTTTGTTCGAAATATGAAATGTAAAACGAACGATGAGGTATATGTTTTAGAGGTTGAAGTCCCAAAGCAACCTCGCGTAAAATTTCGCTTAGAACGTAGATATTTAGGGGAAAAAAGCATCAACTTAAAATATGGTAATCCTCTTCAAGGCTAGAGGCAAACAAAAGACACGTGGAGTAATAGGGAGCACTCTGCAGGAGATGTGCCAGGAGAAACGTGCGGAAAAGACAAGCAGCTGCAGCTGCTAGGGAGAGCGGGACTCCCACAAATAGCCCGGATTTTGAACTTTGTTCAATTATGGAAGTTTTGAAAATTTGAACTGATCTGAAACGGGTCGCATTATCCGGTTTTAATTATACGGTTTCGAATTAAAGAGGGTTTACTGAAGATGAAATTAATATAGATAAGGGGACATAATCTGAACTGAGGGTCTGCAAAATCTTGTACTGTGCTTGCTGTCTTGTAAAGTCGTCAGTCATATTTTGTGTTGCATTTATTATTTGTTTTTTGGCCTCATGTCCTTCTTAGCTCCATTCCAGTTTAGCTCCTTTGCTATTTCTCTAACAATAGAGTGCATCATGTCCTATGTTGGCCATGGCTTTGCATCTGAGCTTGATGTATGGTCTTTGTCTCACTGCCTCCACGTGTGGTTATCAAACACCAAACACATGATGCCTTGGTGAGATTATTTCATCATAATACTGGAATATTATCTGGAAGCTTCACCATTTTTTGCAGACATCTTAGCATTGTGGCACAGGAATTTTTCCTAAAGCTGGACAAAGGTTTCCTGCTTTCCACATATGAGGTCTTGGAGCCCTTTATACCAGGTCTTCACTCAGGCAGCATTCACACAGAGCTGAAGAAACTTCGAACTTCAGTAACATTTTCTGCCATGAAGGTAAAAATTTGCCTTTGATAGCCTTTATTCTTTCATTTTTGTGCATGATTGTATCTGTTTATCTGCTTTACTTTAGATATTAGTTTTATATATGGTTTTTTTTTGTTAGTTTTATATTAAAGGTTTTTTTTTTTAGAGATTGGTACTCTTTGCTTACTATTCTGTATGTTGGCCTCATAAGTATCTGTAGTGATGTGAGAGGCGTGTCACAGTGGTTCCTGTCTCCTCTCCCAGCATCAGCACACCAGCGATGAGGGACCCCAGGTGGAGCGTGTGTGTGTGGCCGGCCTCAAGGTGCGCTTCTCCTTCTCTCCCCGGGGCACTGTGCTGGGCAGCCATGGGGGCCAGAATGACATGCTGGAGTGGATCCTGACTTCTCTTGGAGCAACTCTGACGGAGGTGAGATGCCTAGCAGTAGTAAACATAGCAAAAATACATGTTGTGTGTACTTCCTTAGCCTAATGAGACGTTGAGAAATTGATAAGTAGCTATTATGTCTTGGAATATCACCTACTAGTGAAATAGAGCAAGAATGATCATGTTTGTTGTGCATTGCATACACTTGTGCCACAAGATCACGAAAGAGTGGCAGAAGTATACTTTTTTAGTGTATTTATTTTCAGACATCAGAATATATTTCTCTAAACACTTGACTCTATTTACTGCCCTAGGATCATACCACATTAAGATTAACAGAAATACAACTCTTCTAAACTAATCATATCTATCACAAGTTTGAAATATAAATTAGATTATCTTTTCAGCTTGCATTGCAATTGGATCCAGATTTACCATATTTTAACACAAAATATACCAGTAATTGCATGGCTAGAATTACAACACTTGTTTTACACTTGCAAATTGACTGTCAAGGACAGACCTTTAATTTGACTATTTTTCACAGATGAAAAATGTATCAATAAGTGTTGGACACTATGAGAGGACAGTCCTTCCCGTGGGACAAACTGATTGAAGATTTCATGGATCATGCAAAATATCAGATAGTACAGCAGGTAAGATAATTCAATTTAACATTTTATACCCTGTGTAAATTGAATACCTTAAAGGATCATGAACTTTTTTTCATGATTCCTCCATTGCAACTGATTATTTCATATACCACCATCTCTTTCCTCTGCAAAGGTTTATGTCCTTGTGTTGGGTCTGGACATCCTTGGAAACCCTTACCAGCGACTGCGGGACCTTTCTCAAGGGGTGAAGGACCTTATCTATCAACCAGCTTTGGTAGGCATGGAAAACATCTTGTGGACATATTTGTGTTACTGTTGCATATACATTATGATTTTTTTCTTTCTTTTTTTACATTTCGACCTATAGCGCCTGTAGGCAAGTGACCTCCAGGGCTCGGATGGTAGGGCCTGGAGGTTCACTAGAGGCCTATTGATGGTAGGCCCTTGCTCGTGGTGTCGCAAGCAGTATTTTTATAGTGGCGCCTGTGATTAGAGGGTGATCGCTCCCTGTGTCCTCCGATGCATTCGCCATCGAAGGTAGAGTTAATGGGCAGCATGTGGTGTTCTTAGGTTACTCGACGATTACCAAAAGATTTCGGCACCCGGCGGGATTCAAACTGGGTACACCGAGCTTTCCACTTCCAGATACTAACCACTCAGGCCACCGCCTCCCCATCATAAAATAAGCGTGTTCTTCATACATATTAGGAAACCTTTGTGAGAAAAGTGATAAAGAGTTATTGAAAAACTGGTTTTCATATTCTTAATGAAGTAAACACTGGTTATGATGATCAAATATTTGTGTATGATAAATTTATTTTCTATTCCAGGGCATCATAGATGGGCCAGATGAATTTGCTGAGGGAGTTGCCCGAGGTGCCCAGAGTCTGATGGGCCATGTGGTGGGAGGCACGGCAGACAGTCTCAATCTCATCTCCTCTGCCGTGGGCAACACCATTGCCATGCTTTCCTTTGATCAGGAATACAGGAAGGTATGCTGTTACTGCCCTTCATGTTAATATATAATTGCAGTTCAGGTATCTTACCCTGTTATTGTGTATTATTGGTTCAAGCAGACACGGTTACTTTTATCAAGATTCGCAATTCAAGAACTGAAAACCTATCAATGAAATATAAGCACCAGAAGTTTTATATATAAATTATAGTTTGTAACAAGTAGGTCAACATTTTCCTTTGTTTTCTTTTGCACCGTGTGTTTTGAGCAGAGGCGAGAACAGAGGCTGGAGCTGCAAAGTTCTTTCCCACGGACACTCCTTTACGCCGGGCGCACCTTTGTGATGGGGGTGGTCCTGGGCCTGTCTGGGGTGGTGGTGAAGCCCGTTGCAGGTGGGTTGGTTAGGAGTGTATTGCAAACCTTTATCCCTTTCTATTTATGATATTGAGGTAGCCAGGTGTTGTGTTTGGATTCCTGTGTTGTACCTCTATCTAGCAGGACAACCTTTGATAATTGATGGATAGATCAAGATGGCTCAGAGGCCATATTGTGCAAAGGACCTGAATGCTCCTTGTTTTGGTATTTCTTGCACTCCATCTCTGTCCCCAAGTTGATAGTGAATTCATGTAATGTTAAGTTATCCTCATAATTAGGCTGAGATTCTTTAAGTGTCCAGCATTAACAATAGAACATCTTTGTATTTGTATGTTTATAGAAAACATAGAAGACTTCTTCACAACTTCTGGTCATATTTTTACAACCACGCCCACAGCTACATACAATTACCGTATTTTACGGCTTATAAGATGCGCTTTTTTCTTAAAAAATACCCTGAAAAATACTCATGCGTCTTCCAAGACGAATGTTGGAATGAGACTGCCGCCAAGACTGACGGGAGCCGTTCCGCGGCAACTTCCGCCTCGGCAGATTGGCATCAACAACGCCACCTATCGTCTGCTAGTGTTGATGTATCATTTACCACCAGGCTGTCACACGTATCACAAGCTTTTTTCAGTCCTGGAAATTATAACCCATGGTGAATTCATCAAAACGATTTACTTATAATATCGCATACACGCTAGAAAATATGAATGACTGATGAGCAGTGCTGAATGAAGATAATGAATAGTGAATGTGTTCTTGTGTGGAAATGACTTTGAAATGAAAATGTTTTGGTGGTGTTTTTTCTTTTTTTCTTAGAAATTTCTTTCCAAAATCAGGGTGCGTCTTCCAAGATGCAGCGTCTTATAAGCCATAAAATACGGTACTTCATCTCACATATTGTAACATTTTTGCAAATCCTTTTTATCATCTACACACTTGCATTCCAATCAGAATACGAGAAACTCTCACTCCAGATGCTTAATATTCACTTTGCTAATCATGTTATAGTTTCATGTATAAGATTTAAGTCATTTTTTTTTGTCACTTTCGCGATGCACCTTATGGGTGATGTCCTGTATACCCCATGACATGAAGTAGATGCTGTGCTTATACCTGTGGCATGATTTTCTCCCCTGGTACTTGATTCCCGTGTGTTTCTCATGTAAATAATTCAGAGAAAAGCATTTAAGTTGTATTACACCAGGAACGGATGAATAATTTATAAATCCCTCTGTGATGTAAGAAGAAGGCACGTGCATGACCAAAATTGCTACATATTACCTGTATCTATTGTTTAGGATATTATGATCCATATGGATTCAAAGGAAATATGGATCAGTTTCAAGGTTGTCAGGTGCTCGACAAGAGTTGACGGCCAGTTTCCCCCAAACTCAGGGCCAAATCGGCCAAACTTTTTTCAAGTTCAAGGCCAACTTTTTTTAAGAACAAATTTCAAAAAAATTTGTCCAAATGCGAAAAAGTAATGTTATAGGCAGCATAACACTAGGCTACATCAGCAAAATATTTATAAAAAATTGGTACGGAGGGGCTGTACGCCACAACACAAAATAGCTGTAGCTAATTAAGCAAATAGATAGTATGATTTACCTTTGGTAAGACATTGAAGATGATAGTTGAGGTATGCGAGAACATTTGTTTCATCATTCTGGTTTGTAGTGCCGTACATGTCCCCAGCGTTGGACAGCTACCACCGTGCCAGTTGTTACCTTCAAGTCCCTACAGCACTTGGCTTGGAACTGAAGGTGACAGCGAATTTCGATAAATGCATCCAACATGTCAGTATGAAGCCGATCTCTTGACTTCGCTTTTACGTTAGTTACAGTGGAGAATATTCCTTCAACCACCGTGTTGCTGATTCGGGTTCGTTGCGGATTAATCGTTGCGGTTAAAAATTGGCCACCTGGCAACCCTGATCAGTATACAAGGAAATTAGTATGTGTGTCCTATCCCATTTGCTTGTATAGGTATTTTCTAGAAACACAGTTTATGTTTAGTATACTATAAACAACAGTAATTTGTAGCCTAAATAATGTATTTGATTTTTGCCGACAATTTTAATTTGTTATTTAAGTCATTCATATGTAATTCTTCATTTACTATTCATTTCATTTATTCACTTTGATATGGGACTATCCAAAGACTACTGTAGGCTATACTGGACGTGCTACTCAGTTTGGGCTATTTCCAGTGGAGGCCAATGCCGCGATCCCTGACATTTTCGAACATCACTCCCATTTCCCTTCCTATGGTTTATCAGTATAAATGATATACTACTGTTATCTTCTAAATGTTTGTTCTATAATATTATCAAATAAAAAACAGTAAAATACACTAAAAAAATGCCATTATGAGACTGAAGAAATATGCATGAAATTAATACTCACTTAAACTCTTCGCCATATAATAAATATTTTGCGAGAAAATGTTTTACATGAAGCATATTAATGAAGTGGAATTTCACTAGCTTTCCATTGATATACTTTCGTTTTCTGATAAATTAATTAGGACCATGCATAAATTAGCATTAACTAATTCAATAACATTATCAATCGTGAAAATTACCCGATTGATGATGTTATTTGATTTAGTTAACGCTAATTTATGGATGGTACTAATTCATTTATCAGAAAACTAAATATATCAATGGAAAGCTAATGAAATTCCGCTTCTATTGAAATGCTTCATGTAAAACGTTTTCTCGCAAAATATTTATTATATGGAGAAGAGTTTAAGTGAGTTTAATTTCATGCATATTTCTTCAGTCTCATAATGGCATTTTTTTAGTGTATTTTACTGTTTTTTATTTGATAACATTATAGAACAAACATTTACGAAGATAACAGTGTATCATTTATACTGATATATCATGGTCTACTGTATTCATGGACCACTTTTTTACTTGCCGATCCGATTGAAGATGTTATTTTTTTAATTAACGCTAATTTATGCATGGTGCTAATTCATGTATCAGAAAACGAAATATATTAATGGAAAGCTAATGAAATTTCGCTTCTATTGATATGCTTCATGTAAAACGTTTTCTTGCAAAATATTATATGGCGAAGAGTTTAAGTGAATATTAAGTTCACGTATATTTCTTCAGAGTCTCATAATGGCACTTCTTTAGTGTGTTTTACTGTTTTTTATTTGATAATATTATAGAAGAAACATTTACAAAGATAACAGTATATCATTTATACGATAAACCATAGGAAGGGAAATGGGAGTGATGTTCGAAACACTTTTTTACCTTGCCGATCGGCCTCCACTGGTCATGGGTGGGTTGGCGCGGAGCAGGAGTAGCAAGTCCAGTATACTGTAGTCTTTGGTCTTCTCATAACCACTCCCTCAATATATTATGTAACCAGCAATGAATCTTAAAGTATCAAGATGATATTAATTTATTAAATGCTATTTATATTTTTTATTTGTATTAATATGGTAATATGTTAATTTCGAAGGCTGGCATTAGACTTTCACAAGGGTTTTGATTGCTACAGAAAAAATCTTTGCTGACACAACCTTCTTATTTGCATCTGTATTTTTTCCTGATCCTAATACTCTATAACCCTCAAAAACTCTCTCTCCTCTCTCTCTCTCTCTCTCTCTCTCTCTCCTCCTCTCTCTCTTCCTCTCTCTCTCTCTCTCTCTCTCTCTCTCTCTCTCTCTCTCTCTCTCTCTCTCTCCTCTCTCTCTCTCTCTCTCTCTCTCTCCTCTCTCTCTCTCTCTCTCTCTCTCTCTCCTCTCTCTTCTCTCTCCTCTCTCTCTCTCTCTCTCTCTCTCTCTCTCTCTCTCTCTCTCTCTCTCTCTCTCTCTCTCTCTCTCTCTCTCTCTCTCTCTCTCTCTCTCTCTCTCTCTCTCTCTCTCTCTCTCTCTCTCTCTCTCTCTCTCTCTCTCTCTCTCTCTCTCTCTCTCTCTCTCTCTCTCTCTCTCTCTCTCTCTCTCTCTCTCTCTCTCTCTCTCTCTCTCTCTCTCTCTCTCTCTCTCCTCTCTCTCTCTCTCTCTCTCTCTCTCTCTCTCTCTCTCTCTCTCTCTCTCTCTCTCTCTCTCTCTCTCTCTCTCTCTCATTTCACTTTTCCCCTAAATCTGGTGCTGCTGCTGATGGATGATGATGATGATGATGATGGTCCTAGCTTCAGGTAATAGCCTATCTCTCACTCTTGCCTGCTGCTTTTATGCTTGAATTTGAGCTAAACTGTTATCTTACTTCCAAGTTTGATAGTTATATTATTGTTTTCCATAATTGTCTTTATATTTCTTTATATGCCATATACATTCACATAAACAGTGTTACTTTGTGGTGCTAGTTTATCGTGCAAATTAAGAATATATACTGTTTTTCTATATAAATGCACCCAACCCTTAGTCAGGACACACTCATTGTCTTGGGCGACTTCAAGGCTAGCTACTAGTGGCACTGTGAGAGATGGCTGAGTTATGTGTTGGTTCCCATGGCTCCGGTACCAGGAACATTAACAGTTCTCACCTTCTGAATTTTGTGAGTCCAACAGGTTGAGAATTGCAGGTTATTGGTATCAGAGACCAGAGCTGCACCGCTGGATATGGTATAGTAATGCCAGAGGGGTAGCTAAGGAGATCGACCACATCCTCGTTAGTACTCGTTGGAGGATCCTACAGAACTGCAGGGCTTACCATAGGGCATATCTTCATTCCATCAGCTATTCTGGGCCATCGAAGACAGAGGCAGTCTCTTTATGTCTGCGCAGAGCTCTCCCCATTACCTGTGTGTGTGTTAAGATCTTTCTTTTTTTCTTCAAGTCTATAGTGCCTGTTGACAGTTTTCCTTGAGGGCTCCATAGGTTGGCCATGGCTGCTTATGTGATAAGAGGCTGTGATGGTTGCCCCTCTCCCATTGTGATGCAGGCAGGATATTTAGAGCGATGGAGGATTATTGGAGGCTCATGCCACCTCCCTGTGTCCTTTGATGTACCCATCATCGTAGGTAGATCTGATAGGCAGCAGTCTTTGGTGATTCGACTATTGAAGAAAGATTTTGCTCCTGGTGAGAAATTTTGGGACATCGAGCTCACCACTTACAGGCCATCTAACCACTCATTTTACTGTGCAACAACTGCAAACAATTTTCAGCATGGATGGTTACATTCTTCCAATGAAGATAAGCCACCTGCACTCTTGCTGTCACTGAAAGTACTCAAAACCTTACCAGTTGGAGCATGTGGGCCTCCACACCCATTCTGCCTTTATTCTGATGAACTTGAAAGCACTTTCGTTGTTTGAAAGTGTGTCCATCCACTGTTCTTCAGCCCATTTTTTATATCTCTGCAAACTTCACCCTCTTGGCCTTCATGCCTGATATGAGCCAGTGGTTTCATCGCAGCTTTCTGCAACTACAGGCCAAGGTCCTTCTATATACAATGCACTGTGTGCTCAGTCATGTTTTCCATCAAGAGGGGTGCATAGACATAGGCTGGCTGGTTGATACGAAGAGATTTATTGGTCACTTATGCTTCAAGATCATGGCTGTTCTCTTAAAAGTTTAAGGGGATGGAATGGAGCGTGGGGAAGGTGCTGGGCAGCAGCCAGGGTGCGTTTGACAGTGCAAATATGATGCCCATTACATTTAGTTATTTCCTGTACATGGACCATAGCACCTCTCAGGGCAACTATTCTAGCTTACTCTTTCGTACTGCATGCTTTTGCACCCATGGTGGGCACGAGGCAAGGTCTTGATGAGATTAGCAACTCAGATGTGCAAATTACCTTTAAATCAGTAGCAGGTTCGGGAGGAGAGTGTGCACCCCCTACAGCGCCCAAAATATTACTGAATCCTTGACAGCATTCATCAACGCATGGCGGGAAACATACTGAGAGTTTTGATGATGCCAAGTAATGTTTGTGCAAGTACCATGGTTGGTCCATGGTTAGTACCATGGTCCAGCCTCTTGTTGCTGCAGCCACCCCACCATTGATTGTGAAAGGGAAATGATAATTGGACTTCATTACTTTTTGTTACTACC
This sequence comes from Chionoecetes opilio, assembly GCA_016584305.1. NCBI lineage: Eukaryota > Metazoa > Arthropoda > Malacostraca > Decapoda > Majidae > Chionoecetes > Chionoecetes opilio. The sequence continues at coordinate 95,748 of JACEEZ010008995.1, forward strand.
GTATGATACTTGAACTGAGGCAGTTTTTTTATGCTGAATTAATTGAGAGTATGGTTTTTGTATAATTTATTTTTTCCTTTCTGTAACCCTATATTTAAGTTAAGGTTGTAGCATCAGTCTTTACGCCATGCTCTATACCTGGCAGGTGCTCAACAAGATGGTGTGGAAGGGTTTTTCCGAGGTGTTGGCCGGGGCATCATGGGTCTCATCACCAAACCAGCTCTTGGGGTCATTGACTCTGTGGCAATGGCTTGTGATGCTGTGCGGAGGGCTGTGGACCTGGGCCATGAGGTAAATACACCACCTAAATGTTAATGACATCATATAACCATATGATGAAGAGCTCTTTCATGTAATGTTTCTGTGTATTTAATTGCAATATGCTATCACCACTTGAATTATTTTTATTTTTTTTTCTGCAGGTAATCACCCGGTCAAGAGTACCTCGTCATGTCTCTCCATACATCGCACTGCATCCCTACAGCATTCACGAGGCAGCAGGGATGGCACTCCTTGCCTCCCTGTGCCATGGCCACTACATGCAGACTGATTTTTATATTGCACATGCAACTCTCTCTGAAGCAAATAGGCCAGATGTTATTTTGATCTCAGACAAGTAAGTGTCTATAGATATGGTTTGAAATACGCTCAGAGTATCACCATCATCATTATCATCATCATCATCCTATTAAAGCAGGCAGAAAGGGATTGCTGAAAGGGGGTGGACCAATTTAGTTTGGGAGGTGGCTTGACCCTCCATTAGTATCCTCATAGGACACACTCATTGTCTTGGGTGACTTCAAGGCTACTAGTGGCACTGTGAGAGAGGGCTATGAGTTATGTGTTGGTTCCCATGGCTCTGGTACAGGAACATTAACATTTCTCTCCTTCTGAATTTCGCGAGGTCCGAAGGTTGATAATTGCAGTTTCTTGGTATAATCTATATAGTATTTGAACATTTGGAAATGTATGATTTTTTTCATTCCCATTGTAAGCTGAATGATCTGTAGAATACCTGAATACCTTCTTCCCCATCTTAATGATTCACTTCTCACATGGTTTTCCATTCTACCTATCCATAACATATTCCTAATTATGTCGATCAGTTCTACCCTTGGCCATGCATTGCACTTCCCTCAAGCGGGTGACCGCGGCAAGTCTCCATTTGTTCCTCTCCATATAGTCTTGCACACTTTCTCCCTCTTAGTCTCCCATTCCTCCTCTCTTTCACTTTCAGATAAGGTAACACTCCTTGAATTGTATAGGGATCTTTCTCTCACATAGCTATATCAGTGTTGAGATATGTGTATTTTATACAAGGTCTGCTCAAGAAGTCTCTAGTCCTATAAACAGCACACCATCATGAAGTCATAATGATGTGTGGTAGGTAGTGCTGCCCTGGAGATACCTTTTCAAGAAACTTCCTACTTATAGTATCATCCTATTGTGATTGATATAATCAAGGTTTATTATTTTGTTCACAAAGTAGTTGAGCTTCTTTTCCAATTTTTGAAATGGGTGAGTTTTATAAGCAGGGTAGCAGCATAACATTTTGCGTCAGACCTCGATAAATGTTTACAGATGCTACTTGGGAAATTATGACACAAGTTTATGGTGATCAGTACTCAGGCTATCTGTAGTGTTATGAGTGTGTGAAGTGACGCGAAGGTGATCAGTACTCAGGCTATCTGTAGTGTTATGAGTGTGTGAAGTGATGCGAAGGTGATCAGTACTCAGGCTATCTGTAGTGTTATGAGTGTGTGAAGTGATGCGAAGGTGATCAGTACTCAGGCTATCTGTAGTGTTATGAGTGTGTGAAGTGATGCGAAGGTGATCAGTACTCAGGCTATCTGTAGTGTTATGAGTGTGTGAAGTGATGCAAAGGTGATCAGTACTCAAGCTATCTGTAGTGTTATGAGTGTGTGAAGTGATGCAAAGGTGATCAGTACTCAGGCTATCTGTAGTGTTATGAGTGTGTGAAGTGATGCAAAGGTGATCAGTACTCAGGCTATCTGTAGTGTTATGAGTGTGTGAAGTGATGCGAAGGTGATCAGTACTCAGGCTATCTGTAGTGTTATGAGTGTGTGAAGTGATGCGAAGGTGATCAGTACTCAGGCTATCTGTAGTGTTATGAGTGTGTGAAGTGACGCGAAGGTGGTCAGGAGTCAACTTGAATTATGTTTGTTTAGGGTGGCCTTTGTCAGCTGACTCATGTGGCCCAAGTTTGCAAAATTGTTTGCAAATCAAGACCAGAGAGACAATCATATGATTTGTCATGCAAACAGGGATGAAAATTTCATGAAGAGATTATCACTGATGATGAGACAGAAGTTTATGGCAATGATGTTGAGACAGACGCCCAGTCTTCAGTGATTTGGGAAAAAATGTCAAGACCAAAAAAATGTAACAGGTCAGGCTAAATATGGGTCATGTTGATGATTTTTTTTACATCAATGGCTTTGTCTACCAAGAAGTTGAACTAGTGGGGCAAATAGTGAATCTGTGGTAAAAAGTATTGGGGAAAAAAAAAAAAAAAAATTCAAGCACACATGCAACCTTACCGAAATTCATTCTGCTTACAGCTTTAAAACAAACTCCCTGTTTTTTCTTTTTTCTTTTGAGCAATCTTGCATCTTCTTTATCCCCATACATACAATTATTGCATATATTTCAACATTTCAATACATAAAAAACATTCTCCCTGTAAATCACATCTCACACATCACCTTATGTTAGTTTCATCTCAGTCCTGCACTATTCAATGCATCTTTTGTTTTCCTTTTATATTTATTGCTTTATGATAACCCTTTCTGTCCTATTAAATGGATCACCAGATATCCTAAGCACTTTGATTTTTTTTTTTAAACTTTACATTTACTCTTGCCTCCAGATAGTATTACTGGTTACTGTCTCATTCTGGTTGTGTATTTATTTACTGATTATAGATTTTTGACATGACATTAATGCTTATCATAGGGATGGGAATATTGATGCCGACTGTTTGAGCGTACTGATTGTCTCGTTTTTCATCCTCAGGCACATATTTAAGCTGGAGCGGTGTGGTATGTGGGGCAACTGGGACATCAGTTGGCGAGTGGCAGTGCGGAACCTGCTGCACCAGCCGACAGTGAAAGACGACACTATACTGCTAGTTTTACGACAGGTAAACATATACTGTGAATTAATTTTCCTTGTTTTTGTGATTTTGTGAAGAATTACCTTTTTGGATATTTTAATCATATTCTATGAATATACATACTAAAAGAGCATTGCAACCCTCCAGGACGAGAGCCACAGTCAGTTGTCAGGGTCTGAGCACCAGATCCGGAGTGAGGATAGTGATGTGCTCCTCTACTTGGTGCGGTGGATAGAAGTGCTGACAACCCTTAGCATGGTGGACCAACCGTGTCCAAGAATACAATGAGCTATGGATTGCTAAGTGATGGGTTCTTGGTTGCATAATGGGAGACAGAAGGATCCCTAAGCATTTAGTATGCACTTCATCATTGTATTGGGTCATGAACCATTATATTAATGGCTTTAATTTTAGACATCCTCAGTGACATCAAAAGCTCAAATTTTTTCTTAAACCATAGATAGGACATGTTTATAAAATGACAAGTTGATAGTAATGAAAATTCATAATTATAACTTAAAATATGAATTCACCTGAAGAGCAGTATTAGGGCAGAAGCCATAATCTTCCTGTTGCATTAATTAATTTAATTTTATGAATTACACAGTTGTTTTTAGCATTTCGAAAAGCTTGGAACTAATCACATACTACTATTTCTATATTTTCGAAGATTTTATATGTTACTGAATTATCAGCCTTTTCTTTGTCTTCTCCTGGAAATGGCTTTTTTTTCTTCTGTTTTCATGTACCCACAGAAGGTGCAAGGCCTTAAAACTTTGATAATGGGAACTCAGCCGATGAATAATGTGGCTTATGAATTTATAAAAGAAGTTAAAATACAGGTGTTATGGCAAAATAAAGGTAAAAAGTGAGTGTTGAATGATTATGGTCATCAAAATTTCTGTTGTAAGATGCAAAGAAGCAGTATTTTTATAGATTATTTTTAATACAAAACTTTTTTTCTCATTCTAGTCTTGATTAGTTAATTTTTTACTCCATTATTAATATAAATTATTATATATATTTAATGATAAGTGTTAAGTGCTAATATCTTTAACATACATTATTGTTTTTCTTACCAAGAAATTAATCTTGCAGTACAGAAGCAGCATTTGAATATCACTAGATGATTATAAATGAATGGGTAATCATGAACTAGTCCAAATTTTGTCCTTTTTTTCTTCATTTTCTATTTTTAGACAAGCGAGAGTATGAATGCAGAAAAATAATGAATGGAAGGTGACACAAGGGCTGCTTGTTTACCTTTTTTTAGGTAACATAGTGGTTATGTTTTTCATCCTGCATTAAATATCTGATATTTATATTATAGAATGAGTTGGATAGAGTGACTGTCATCTTTTTGAAGCTGCAGATCATAATGATAAAGGCTTTACATGTTATTTGAAATATAGGAGCTTTAACTTGCATACTAACAAGATCATATTTATGTTATTCATTAGGTTGTTGATGCACATCAGGTACCAGGGAGATAGTGATGTACAGTAGAACCCCTCTAGCTCAGACCCTGCATTCCCAACACAGATTTCATATAACTCGGACAAGTCTGAATAATATGACACCTCGGCTGCACAACACGGACGGCTGCCACAAAGACCAGCACGGCAGCGTCAGTCTGCCATGTGCTGGCAGTGCGTCAACAGTGTTCTTGCTCAGCATCTCAGCGTATTTTTTCTTGATTTAACCAAATTTTTCATCCATTTTGGCCTTACTGATGAAGGGAATCGTCCACAGTTAATGATGGTATGAAAATGAACTCTAAGGGTGAAAAAACATTTTCCGAGGCAATTATGAATTTATTTGCTATAACTCGGATAATTCTATAACTCGGACAGCCTCACCCCCCATATAGTCAGAGTTAGAGGTGTTCTACTGAACTTATGTGTTGTGATGGAAATGTGGTGTGTTGTTATACAGTTGTCTTTCATGTGTTGTAATGGTAGCATTTAAGAAAGGATATTTTTTTCCAATAGAGGCTTTCATTTAGACCAGGGGTTCCCAAACTAATCAATCTATCGACCCCTGCAGGGAATCTCTGTTCAATTATCGACTCTCAAGCATTTATTACGATTACATTAATAAATAAAAAATAAATAAATACAGTAGCTACTACTACTATTTTTGTTCAAAGTAGACCTTTATCCTTGTGGAACTGTGTGGTCTATGATGAAAAGGTAAATTTTGTTTCACAAACTCATTGAATTGGCCCCACCTTGCTAATGGTTATATGGTTGACAACCATACTACTACCACTTCTAATACTAATACTGCTACTACTAGTAAGAAAAAGATCTTAAAAACATAGGTACAATAATAATATAAATATTACAAAAGTGATATCTACAAATATCAAAAGATATAAACAAAATATCTAAATGGTATTTTATATTTTCTGGTATTTATTGAGCCACATTTGACCACCCAGGCATCTATCAACTCCCTTTAGACCCCCAAGGTAGTTATCGACCCTCTTTAGACCCCCAAGGCAAATATTTATCGACCCCCTGGAAGGTCTCATCGATCCCTGGGGGTTGATATTGACGCCTTTGGGAACCCCTGACTTAGACTAGTAGCTGACATCTAGTATATCTACTAACTGTTGTTTAGAGCATATTTTTAATAGCAAATGGCGTAGGAAGAGATTTGAATGGTTTTCTCTTTCCATGTGTATATTGATTTATTGTTTGTTATAATCAAATAGTGTTCTAGGTCTGTACTGCCAGTATTTGACGACAACTTGTGTTGTTAGTAAAACATGAGGCACATGTATGGCACTGAATGTGTGGCACTGAAGCAGTCGCATCCTAACTTCCTGCAGTATTAGGGCATAATTCTTCCTTCCAGCTGCGATATTTATCATTTTATCCTCAAATATGTATTTCTTGTGTATAAAATACAGATTTTTGCCATAGTATATGTATTCTTATGAAAAACCTTTCATCTTTCTAGTTACTTTTGAAATAAATTGTTAATCTGTTGATAGCTTTACGAAAGGCATAATAGATATTTTCATTATTTTTTAAAAATGTGAAGGCTGTAGATAAAAAAAAGTTTCTATATCATGTGTTCCCCTCATGTAGGTACCAATCATCAGTTTGACTGCCACAGTCATGGTATTAAAAAGTAAAAAGGTAAAGATGGGGCATACGCTAAGCTGCGCATGGCATTCGGTGCTCATCTCCGTGGCATTAGCCCTTAGAGCCTGTGGTGGGTGAGGACCCGTTACCATGGGACACAGGGCTAGTGTGACACCCAGTTTACCACAGTTACCTACCCCAGGTACCCATTTATCAACCCCGAAAGGAAGGAAGAACAGCTGGGTAGGCTGGTCACCAACTTCCCCTGGCCCGGACCCGAACCAGGGCCCGCAGATTCGTAGCCAGGCACGCTAGCCACTGCACCACGGAGGCCACGATGGTATTAAAGGTAAACTTAAAATAGAAAATAAACAACATAAAAGAATAACCAACATGTGACATAAAGTACATAAGAACATAAGAAAATAAGGAAGCTACAAGAGGCCATGAGACCTACACGAGTTAGTTCCTGTTACTTAACACTACCTACATCCACCTTTCATCACCATCCATGAATTTATCCAGACTCCTTTTAAAGCTTCCTATTGACTCCGCACTGAGTGCACTGACGATTGAGTCCATTCCAATCATTTACCACCCTATTTGTGAACTAGTTTTTCCCTATTTCCTTTTTAAATCTATGCTTCTCCAGCTTGAATCCGTTACTTCTTGTTCTACCCTGAATGCATTACATTCCTTAAAGTAATATGTTCAGTATAATTAGATTACTTTCATATTGGGCATAAAACTAGACACGCTTCCATTTAATGAGACAATATTCAGATGCTATAATTATAATTATACTATGATACTATAACTACTTACACTGGTAACTGATAGAGACTGAGGTTATTTTAGATTTGTGACTCCAAATAGGTAAATTCTAGACATGAATATATATGCAGTTGATATGATTTCGTTGCGAATTTGTACTTAATTTGGATATTTAGCATATGAATAATTATTATGAATCTGCTCAACACAGAATAATAGTCAACATCTCAAAAATTACTATATGACACGTTTCTTGCTTGCTATGGAATTGCTTATTGCATTTGCAGTTTGATTTGATGCCTAATTTTGTACATGATTACCAAATATATATCACTGATTCATCAGAATAGTTTTACCAAAATAATGTATATAGTATATGCATCATGTGATGCACAAGTATAATATTGTGCAGCAGCTGACAAACTTTTTTTAATCAAAAGGCGTATTTTGTAGTGTCCTTTCAGAGTAAAATTATACTTATTTAAGCTCCGCCCCTGCTTGCCATCACAAAATACGATTGTAGCGCTGCCAGACGCTTCTACAGACGGAGCCGAAGGAAAATGTATCGTACATTCACTGGGAGAGCCAGACAGACCTCGCTCTCACAACCTTAAAAAAATTACCCAACTGTAATTCGAAGACGTACGGAATCATGGTACATCATGTTGCCATCATGGAAGACAGCAACAATTTATCATTTACATATATCACTTTTCCTCTCTTCTCTTTTCTTCCTTTCCCTTCCCTTTCCTTTCTTTTTCCATTTCTTTCCTTCTTTCTCTTCCCTTTTTTCTCTTCTCCTCTTTTCTCTTTTCTGCTCCTGCCTCAAATCTCCAGGCGTTCGCCCTTTTCGGCAGACCGCTATAGGTTAGGTTAGGTTAGAAAAACGTTAGGTTAGGTTAGGTAAAGGTTTCATTGACGACGATCAGGGTAACTTTGTGTGGGAATCACAATGAGGTTATTTTCAAGAAAATCCTGTGGTTAGTTTCGGAGCTACAGCCATGAGTAGAGGGCCGCCAGCTCCCGAAATCGGCGAACGCATGAGGAACCCTGAGAGCACCTCAGAGCACCTCACCTCGCCTCACTGGAGGACTGTGGAGGTGTTCGTATATCCATTATGTACATTTTGTGGGTGACATTCCTGTGTAAGTTATGACAAATGTACCAGTTACATTGCATTTTTAAAGTAATTATAATTATTACTAAAGAGACTGTTTATTATTTTAGTGTATTATGGCCAAATTACAAGTTTTATCGTGCTAGCCACAAGTCTTAACAAGGGTTCGGACGCATTGAAAGATTGGAGGGAGTGGAAAAATTGTTCCCAGATGTCGCTGGAGAATATTAATATATGTGACATCATTAACTGTTGAGTTGTTGTATATATCCGATCAACGTGTTGAACCTACTCCTAATTAAATACAGTATTCTTTGCATGTCGTGCGCATGTAATGAATGTTGAATTGGATGAGAATTAAAGGAAAAGAGAAACATTTACGGGAGGAGTTCTGATAAGATTTTCTCATGCGCGCGATCTGATTGGCCAGGCTCTTGAAACCACCACCCACACCCACGACAGTATAATTTTACAGGTAAAGAGTAAAATCCGCTGCCGGGAGTGACTCTGCTCAGTTTTCTGTACACGCAAAAGAGTAAAAAATAAGTGGGCGGAGCTTAAATAAGTAAAATTTTACTTGCAAGGGCATGCACAAAATACGCCTAAATATATTTATATTACACTGCTTGTAACAAGCCAGCACATTGACAAACTAGATACAGAAATGTTCTTAGGTTGGTGACATATTATTGAAGTAGGTATTGTATACAACCTGTACTTAATATGAAATTGTTACACTTTTTTCATATTATCTGACCATACATGATTCAGTCATGTTGCTGCCTTGCACCAAAAGATACGTTTTTTTTATTAAGAATCACAGATTTTATTCTATAATTTGTTTGTTTATTTCTTACATATATATTTAACACCTGTCTTTACCAAAGGCAAAATTCTACATTCTTTAGGCCTCTTCCATTTGTGCCCAAGTTGCATGAACCAGTTCTTTCAGTTCAGGGTTGGGTTCTGGGTTCAGGGTTGGGTCCGCGTGTCACAAATGGAACGCAAAAACCCCGTTTTTTGTTTACAAACATACTCAGCTGGCGAGGCAAGAGAGAGAGAGAGAGGTAACCAAAGAATCCTTGAAGGTAACTCAGCTAGCTGTTATCTGAAGGGATCATATCAAGTTTAAGATCGCGGGAACGCATGGCCTCCACCAGGGCCTCTTGTATGCTGTCTGACATCCTCTCCGACTCGTGCATGCGGAAAACCCATCACGATAAGAGAAATAAGGCCCAAGGCGACCATTGTTTGTTATGAACTGAAAACTCTACCCAAGCTACAGACCTCCCAATGTGAGTAGAGAAAGTTCACGGGTTTTGCTGCGTCACTACGCGCTTTGCCTCAGACCCAGGTTTTCGTGCGCAAATGAAACGCCTGAATTCTAGGGTTCCGTGAACTGGTTCTTGAAATGTCGCAAATGGAAGAGGTCTTTTGTCATGGAACCCTCTACCTTTTGGGAGGTGTAGCTGTCACCTTATTGTTTTTATATGGTATTATTTTCGTAATTTGTTCATTTATAACCATAATATGACACAGATGAAGACACAAAATGACACAGACTCTCCAGATAGCCCCTTCTAACTTTCCTGAAATCATGGATGTATGTAGAAATGTAAGTATTAACGCCACCAGACGTCTGTACATAAAAAAGAAACGTTGTCCTGGCGACTTTAGTGTCATCTACGTTAGAACTAAAAGATTACCGGATATTTCAAGTTTTCAGCTAATAAAACGAATTATCACAAAGATATTATTCCAGATGATGACCGAACTCACTTTGGTGGACGAAACTATTTTTTTCTGGTGAGTTTTGATGTGTTTTGAATTAATCTGTTAACCGTTTCTTTCGCAATTTTTTTTAATTTTTTTTTATTAAAGTTACGTAAAGGTTAGGTTAGGTATAGATTCGATTAGGTTCAATTTTTTTTTTTTTTCATTTTTGCAAAGAGAAAAAAAATTATTTGCGACAGAAACGGTTAGCAGATAAAATAAAGGCCTCTTCCATTTGCGACATTTCAGGAACCAGTTCACGGAACCCAAGAACTCAGCGTTCCATTTGCGCACGAAAACCTGGGTCCGAGGCGACGCGCGTAGTGACTCAGCAAAACCCTTGAACTTTCTCTACCCACGTTGGGTGGTCGGTAGACAGTAGATTTTTCAGTTCATAACAAACAATGGCCGCCTTGGGCCCTTTTTCATTTTATCGTGAAGGGTTTTCCGCATGCACGAGTCGGACATGAAGTCCATTTAATGTTTTTTTTGTTGGTGTTTTAAGCAGACGAGGTGCAGTGTTAGCACGCCGGGCGAGTAGTCCATCCCCTCTCTCTCTCTCTCTCTCTCTTTCTAGCTCTTTCTCTCCTTTTCTCTCATCTCTCTCCTTCCTTTCCTTCTCTCTCTCTCTCTCTCTCTCCTTTTCCTTTTTTTTTTTTCTCTCCTTCATCTCTCTCTCTCTCTCTCTCTCTCTCTCTCTCCTTCTTCCTTCCTTCCTTCCTTTTCCTTCTCTGTCTCCTTTCTCTCCTTTCTCTTCCTTTCTCTCTCTCTCATCTTTCATCTCTCTCCTTCCTCTCTCTCGCGGGACCGCTTTCCTCCACCAGTGCCCACCCACTGACTAGGCGCTATTATACTGAATTCGGTACGGTATCACGTAATTTATGCCAAAGATGCCAGCAGTGGATGTTGCTGGTACATCATTGATTTCTGTTTATCATCAGATCATCGTATAATGCGAGCACAGCCCTACACAAGACAGGAGAAACCCCCCCCTTCCTCTTGCCTCGCCAGCTGAGTTTGTTTGTAAACAAAAAAACGGGGTTTTTGCGTTCCATTTCTGACAAGCGAACCCAGAACCAGGAACTGAACCCAACCCTGAACTGAAAGAACTGGTTTCTGGAACTTGGGCACAAATGGAACAAGCCTCAAAACACATAAAAACTCATCAGAAAAAAATAGTTTCGTCCACCAAAGGAAGTTCGGTGTTCATCTGGAAATTTACCATCACAAAATTCTACGTTTTCATTTTTTTCAAGGTACCCATCCATTGTTTTGGTTTATCAACACCACGGATTGACTTCTAGCATTCAATACCAATTTAAAAACAAAAGGCATTCTAAATGTAGTAGTAATTGATACCATAGCCTTTAAAAAAGTTAAAATGAGGCTCTTTTGTCTAAGTGCGGGATGGTCACTGGGCGAAGGAGGCGACAAGAGCTACGGTGAAGAAACGTCAGAGAACTTAGACGTGACGTAACTATTTCCCCCATATTATAGTCCTCTTTGTGCTGCCGTGCCCGAGTCTAGGTCACCAGGTGAATAATTGCACCCTGGAAACTACTTAACATCATTCATAACAAGCAAACATACGTCCAAAAGCTTGTAAATGGTAGTTATTTAAGATCGTCTGTGAAGTGTTAAAAGTGCCAGCCATCCAGCCATCGTCAACTTACATTTCAAAACAAGGTAATTATCGTGTTATTTCCTGGTGTTTTGTAATGCCCTGATATTATAGTGAGGTAGAGAGAACTATGGGAACCTCTCCATGCTTTATCTACATATAATTAGCTCACATAAATAGGTAAATCCATAGGTGACATAAGTGTACCCAACTCATTCATCATCCTTAAAAGTAGGTTGCCAGGGCGATTAAGGTGTAAGGGTGACCTAATCTGCAGGTGGTGAGTGTGTGTGTTTCCCTAAACCTTATGTGGCTGTGTGGTGATTTTGTGATGTAATGTTGGAAGAGTGTAGTGTAAAGTAAGTGAAAGGTAGATTTATCATAATTAGGCAAAACTGCATAAGCACTGCTCTAAGCTTATCTGAGTGACAATAAAGCAGCATATAGTACATTTACTGTACTTCACATATCTGCAAAGGTTCCAGTGTGCGGTTAGGGCTATTTAAACCACACTGCCTCTACAAAGTCTTGAGGTGCCTGAAAAATTCGGTAAATTGGTACTTTCAATCAGTAATTGAGTACGAGGTCATAAGTGCTTATTTCCTATGTATTTTTGGTACTAATTTTTAATTTTTCCTGGCCTAAAATATGTGCTTTTTCTAATGGAGATAGTTTTATTTTCCGGAAACCCATAGCTAAAAAAAAAAAAAAATTAATCACCGAATTTTATGGTCGCCGTTTCCATTAAAAACAGTATCTCATCATAAAAAGCACTAAAACTTGGCCGGGAGAAATTAGTCAGGGTCTCAGATAACAGGGAAGTGATTGAATAGAACATACCAAACCTAACCTTTACCTAATCTTATAGATTTTAATGAAACCTAACCTAACCTTCAACACAAAGTATACGTAACCTAACCTTATAGGTTTTTATGAAACCTAACCTAACCTTATAGGTTTTTATCAGGGTTGTTTGATTTAAATCAAGTTGATTTTAATCACTGATTTAAATCATGATTTGGTATTATTTTACAATAGGACCGAAATTCCCTACACAATTGGGAGTATGGTTTCTGTTTACCTTATTGGATTCTAGGAAACATTCTCAATGAGCTTCCGTCGTAAATCATTACTTTTGGAGATATGACATGTACGTACTTTATAGGGAGACAAGTGTTTACGTGTGCCCACTCTTCTTCCTCTTGTGACCTGCATCGCCTCTGTTTTTCCCTTGCTGCGGACACTTTTTTTAATGTAGATTTGGCTTTAGTTAGGAGGTTAAAGCATGGGAATAGGCTAGGTTAGGTTAGTTTAGTAAGTCTAAAGGTGGGGTTAGGTTAGTTTAATTTTCATATCTCCTATACACTCCTTCCTATTAAAAACATCAGTAAATTTCTAGTGTTTGCCCATACTCTCCTACATCCCCCAAACAAGTTTGGGGACCTGTGGGAATTCGGGGTTTTCGGGTGGGGAACAAATTATGCGTCGGAAACACGTAATTTAAGAGTTGGGTAGGGGGGTAAAATTCCCTAGATCTAGGGTAATTTCCTTATATCTAGAGAAATTTGCCTAACCAAAATTAACCTAACCTAGCCAAATTTTACCTAACCTAGCGGGGGGCTTGACCCACCGATAACCTAACCTAACCAAATCTAACTTAACCCGTCGGGTGCTGCCCAATTTTTTACCTTTGACCTACGCCAGTGCTGGCCAATTTTCGATTATATTTATTTATTTTATTTGTGGTCTATTGGTTAAATTAAACAATATAATGACAAACAAACCCTTAACAAATTTATTTTTCATGTCAAAATTAGCTATGCACATTTTTTATACATTCGTTTTTTTTATCCATAGAGTTTAGTTTGAGTGTTGAGTGTATCTATTGAGCCTTATCCACATGCTATAATGTTGCCACATCGCTCAAAGGGTGCATGTGTAACCCTATGTGGAAATGGAAAATAATAAGCGATTCGTTTTACACCAAACAATTCGAGAGAGGATTCGTTTTACACCAAACAATTCGAGAGAGGATTCGTTTTACACCAAACAATTCGAGAGAGGATTAGTTTTACACCAAACAATTTGAGTTGAGTCGAGTCAATTCGAATCACAACGAGTCTTCGATCACTCGTTATGACAATTACTCTCCTTGACTTGACTCAACTCGACTCGCTTGGTGTGAGTGCAGCCTTATCCACATGCTATACTGTTGCCACATCGCTGAAAGGGTGCATGTGTCACCCTATGTGGAAATGGAAAATAATAAGTGAATAGTTTTACCCAAATGAATTTTTAATTATGCTGACGTAGATCTACGTCGCTGGCACCCGATGGGTTAAGCTAAGCTAACCTAACCAAACCAAACCAAACCAAACCAAACCTAACCTAACCTAACCTAACCTAACCTAACCTAACCTAACCTATAACCTAACCTAACCTAACCAAATATAACCTAACCGCCTAGCGGGGGGTGTTGGGGGGTTTCTCGACACTTCCGTTATCATTCTGTGAGGATCGTCAGGTTCACACGTCTCTGGACTCGGAAGAAATCCAATGAATTTTCCCTAGATCTAGGGAATTTTTTCAACACCCCTAACTCAAAAACTATGTGGTTGCGATGCATATTTTGTACCCCAGCCAAATATCCCGCATTCCCCCAGGTCCCCAAGCTTGTTTTGTGGGAGAGAGGGAGTATGGGCAAACACTGGAATAATACCGAAACATCTTATATCTCCGAAAGTAGTGATTTGCGACGGAAGCTCATAGAGATAATGTTTCTTAGAATCCAATAAGGTAAACAGAAACCACATTTCCAATTGTGTAGGGAATTTCGATCCTATTGTAAAAATTTACCCATGATTTAAATCAAGTGATTTTTTTTTTTTAATCGCTGATTTAAATCATAACCTTATCATTCTTTTAAAACGAGAGGAGAAAGAAGAAAAATTAAGCAAATGGGCTTTATGAACACCAATTTTATCATTGTAGTATAATTATATCATAATGAGACACAATGAGTGGTGCAGGGAATCCACTGTGACACTTTTAGATAGCAAATTGCCATGTGGCTGTTTTCACAGCAGAAATGTTTTTTTCTCAATTATATATATATATATTTTTGTTGTACTGTACAAAAAACCACACTACTGTAACCAAAAGTTGAATGTGCATGTTACGTTTGTTTATAAAAAGCAAAAGTGATATTAACCAAAGTTTAATATGCATTATGATTAATTATCAAACAAAAAATACAATTCTCTTGTTTAACCACCGAAGTAATTATTACTACAACAAAAATCCCATTGAATCCGATTGACTTCCCATTGGGAAGTCAAGTAGCAAGGATAACTATGAAAAATTAGGCCGAACAGTATGATATAGCAAAATCAGGCAATATTTTGTGTAGCAGACTCATCACAGACAGAATGATGACCTTTCATATGCCAGCTAGGAGGCTATTACCGGAGGTCAAATTAATAATCATTTGGTGTGTCTTGGGGGGAGGTGGGGGGGGTAAAGCTTGCAGGACGGTAAAGACCGCCCACTCGATCCCCCAGCCAATAGGAACCATGAATGGGACAGGGCCAGTCTGGATGTGTTTTCACGAGCATCAGTGCAGCCTGGGCCAGCCTAGACTGGTCTAGGCTGGCCTGGCAAACGTCGCAAAAACGTGCTTATAGACATAGGCCTAGTGATGTGAAAACGTCCATCACAGAAAATTAATAGAAAATATGTAAATTCATCTGTATTTCATGTTATATGCAATTTTTATTCACTTATTCTTTCGCTTTTTAGTTATAAATATGCTAAATAATATCCTGTAGTAGTTAGATTTCATGTAGAAAATCAAATTAATAAAATTAAAAAAATCGATTTATATAAAATAAATCCATTTTTTTTTTTTTTTTTAAATAAAAATAAATCAACAACCCTAGTTTTTATGAAACCTAACCTAACCTTAACCTTAACCTTCTTACCTACTGAGGTTGTGGGATGCAGGGAGAATGTAGCACCGCTTTGTCTCCCCGTGGCGGGCTGGTCTATATGCCTCCGAACACCCACATCTTACACAATCCAATACTCGCCATACACTGATTCAAATCAAAGCCTTTACAGTACAAAGATCCGTTTGCTTAATTGAGAGCCTTTGATTGGCTCCCGAAACTTCTCTGATTGGCTAACCTATCTTGCGTTACTATTGTTGGAAAAAAACTAAATTTGAGCCTGTGATTGGCTATCTGTCCCTGGTCTTGAGTCACTTGTCACACAGTTGAACACAGAGTTTGTCACACTTTGTTAGTGTTGAATTAGTCGTCGGGGGAGGAGGGTGTGTCGTGTGCGCTATTAGATAACTATGTATAAAATTCAATCTATATAATTTTTGAGCGATATGCAGAAGTAATTAGTACTGCACAGTATATTGAGCAAAAGAAAATACAGAAAACTAGTTTTAAGGTCGGTAGCGACAGCGAAGTTCTAACCGTATTTTTATTAAGAATGATGGTCACATTAAGAATTGTCAGAAATGCCTATTTTTTTTGTCATTCCCCCTTCTCCATAACAAACCTGGGGACCCGTCAGGAGCGTGGAGTTTTGGGCGGGGAAAGTGGAAACAATGTTTTTTGTGGAGAGTAGATGATGTGGATGACGTAAAATATGGTGTACGTAAAAATGGACGAGGACTGCACGGTCATTTTCTTAGCGACTGACTAGTTTTTCCTTGCCCAAAATTTGTGCTTTTTCACAGATATTTTTATTTGCTCGGAAACCCATTAAAAAGTTTTTTTTAATAATCTTCATCACCAAATCCTAGGATCGCCGTTTTCATTGATAAAATTGTATCCAAATCAGAAAAAAACACTAAAACTTTGGCAGGAAATATTAATCAGTGTCTCAGAAATCAAGAAAGTGACGGAATTGTATGAAAACAAGTGTGCCCCGCACCGTATTCGCTGGTCTGCCTCCAGCCGCTGAGTGGTCCGCTCTGCCCCTCCTTGCCGGGAGGATTATTACCCTAACCGAACCGAACCTAACCTCCTAATGGGAGGGTGGGGGGACTGCCCGCCTCGACCCCACGGCGGGATTATTAACCTAACCCGAACCTTAACCTGACCTCCTAAAGGGTGGGGGGGGCCTTCGGATGGGGTGGGTGTGCCTGTATGCGCTAAAAGACAACTATATCATTTCTACAATATGGATAAAGTTTTGAAGGTTTTTTTATGCGGAAGTTGATTAATACTGCACAGTATACTGAGCAAAAAATAATATAGAAAACGTAAGTAATAATGGCGGTAGCGACTGCGCAGTTCTCGTTCATTATAACCTAAAATATTTCTTAAGTGTTATGCGAAATAGCCGAGCTGTGAGATTCCTGGTGAGTTGGTCTTCTGCGCATTCGCTGAGCCACGTCAACACAGCAGCAGTGACCATTAGGTTAGATATAAAAAAAAAGGTAAAAGCTTATTAGCCTAATCAACGGTCACTGCTGCTGTGTTGACGCGGCTCCGTGAATGCACAGAAGGCCAACTCGCTAGGGATCTCGCAGCTCATCTATTTCGCATAACACTCTATGGGATTATATAAGGCTGAAAATGCATAAAAATATCTAACCGATAAAGTATACGGGAATTACCTACCTATTCCTGGAACATTCCCTAGTTAAATCTTTACAATGGTGAAGCTGCAGTTTAATACAATACATGGACCTTGGCTACATAACCTGACATACCTGGGGGACTGCCCCCCCTCCAGACCAGATCCCCCTTCTAGTTCACTAATCTAACCTGGACATTGGATGCGTAGCCTAACCTAAAACGGGAATTAAGATGCATGTACTGTATTTTCATTTTTCTAGCTGTAGCATATCGTATGTGACCAATTGAGAGGCTGTAACATTTTATTGCTTGTCTTCTATACAGGACTACCACGTGTAGGTCTTACTGACTCTTGTAGCTTCCTTATTTTTTAATGTTCTAACACTCAATTAATTAGTATCCTGTCGCAAGCAAAAAGAGGAAAACCTACACAATATTCTGTGGGTGTGACTTTGAAGTAGAAGACGGCTAGAAAAGGATAATCATGATGAGTATACTAAAGGATACTACATCATGAGTATCCTTTTCTAGCCGTCTTCTACTTCAAAGTCACACCCACAGAATATTGTGTAGGTTTTCCTCTTTTTGCTTGCGACAGGATACTAATTAATTGAGTGTTAGTATCTTTTGTTTAAGTAGGCTTTGTTCAATGACCTTATTTTCTCTTTGTCTTCCAGCTAGTGTTGTAATGGCTAAGAGCATCACCAAGGAGGGGGACAATTTGGATGGCCTTGAGGATGACATGGATGACTATCAAATTCAGAAAATTATATCATCGTTGATATTGGGGCCAACCTCACCAACAAGAAGTTCACAAGGGACCTAGACTCCGTGGTGGGCAGAGCTCGAGACGCAGGTAGGGAGCTGTCTTTGGATGCCATTAATATTTAGATAAACAGACAACTTAAATAGGTGGTCATAGATTTCCATTCAAAATTTTGTTGGTAAGCAACCAGATTTTTAGGCTGTCATAGGCTGCTGGTCAATAATTTGTGGGAAAGGAGGCGACTGTAGTACATCAAATACCCATGCATGCATTGAATACACTTGTTGCACTTAACTAGTTATTGAGTGATAGTAGTAGGGAACTGAATGTAAAAAGGCTTATGAGGTCATAAAACCTTTATGAGGCAGTAGATGCTAATTAAGGATTGGGTATTGCAGGAGTTCACAAGATCATGGTGACGGGCACGACAGTACACAGCAGCAAGGAAGCACTCCGCCTGACTCGCCTCTTCCCTGAAACTCTGTACTCAACTGCAGGTCAGTCTCTTAGCTTATTACATGTGTAGGGTTATTAGCCATTTCCCATTTTCCTCATTTCATTTTATGGTGGATAGTGTGGGCAGCCTATCTCAACCTCTATGCAGCCATGGCGCCTCTGAGGCTATGGTTGAAGAAATTTGCCTTAATAGCACTTCTGTTAGATGAAGAAGAGGAGTTCAACTCGGTTTCTTCGGTCAGAAGAAACGGTTTTGGGTACATAAAGCCTTGAGTAAACGATAATCATCAGCACGGCACAGTCTCATCACGTCAAAATATTCTTCCCGAGAAACCGTTATGTGACAGAACGGTTATGTGCTAGAACCATGACGGTGGTGAACTGTTTGGTGCATTTGAACAAGAACTCACTCAAACATGCCAAAACAGCACAGATTGCAGTACTAGTACTCACCAAAACATGGCTGATACTGAAGTCTTGAAATGCAGTACTACTACTGAACACTGAGCACTCGGGCGTCACTGATAGCGTCTTTATGCAAGGGCTACGTTCAGTAAGGCAACGCGCACAGGTACACACGGAGGCACACGTTGATGTCAGCATAGAGTATGCCTAGCGCACGCCACCCCCGCACTACAGCCCTGGGAGGTGGATCGCCATTAAGATGCCAGCACGCGCCACAATAAGGGTATGTAAACAAAGGGCAAAGAAAGCCTCTCCTCGTCTCGCCTCCTTAATATTTAATTTCCTGCTGCTATAACTTCTGCTGCATCAAATACAGGATCATCAACAAGTTATTCTGCAACAATAAGAATAGCCGAGATAAATTTCGGCAGCTGCTATCTTGGTAGCAATGTAAATTGCAAAGCATTCAGTATCGTTCAGTAGGGATGGTGCGGACGGGGGTGACCGCTGCTGAACGCAGCCCTGGCAGGTGTCACTCTGGGGATTTGTAAGGTAAGCTCTTCAGTGCTTGAGGTGCTTAATGTGTCAGAGGCGATGTGGAGGCTGGCTGACGAAGGAGATGGCACAGAGAAGGTGGAAGATGCTGCAGAAAACTCTGACAATGTGCGCAGGAAGCGCACAATTCGAACTTCAGTTTGGATAATGGAAAGTTGTGGAAATTTTTTAACTGGACCTGAAACAGGTCGAATTATCCGAAGTTCAAATCATACGGGATTGAATTAGAGAGGGTTTACTGTACTGCATTTCAAGACTTCAGTATTAGCCATGTTTTAGTGAGTACAAGTACTACTACAATCTGTTTTAACATGTGTTAGTGAGTTTTTATTGTGTGGAGGGGCTAGAGGTAACCATCGGATAATTCAGACTTTCGGCTAATTTGACAAGGTCTCCCCCCAATTAGTTAGAAATAGAGAGGGTTTACTTCTGTCATAATTAACAATTTTAAAAATCTTATTTATATTATAATCTACTTCTATTATCAAGAAAAAAATGCACCTGGCAACTCTTGTGTAGCAGCGGCTTTGTTGACATGAATGGTTTGTTAGTTTAAGAATTACTTTGAAGTGTTACAGCATGTGATGGTTTTGTCTTGCTGCAACATTGTATTGTTCTGCTAATGAGTGCATCGTGGACACGCTCCTCCCAACCTCCTATAACATTAGTCTTGGAAGACGCATGAGTATTTTTCAGGGTATTTCTTAGGGGAAAAAGTGCGTCTTATAAGCCGTAAAATACGGTATTTGAAATTCGTGATAAGGAAATTTGAAGGGATTCTGTCAGAGTACAGTAAACCCTCACTATAACGAACCAATTAGGGGGAAGGGGGTGACATTATATCCGATAGTTCGTTATATCCGAGGTATCCGAACTTTTCACATATGACAAACTTTGTTCGTTATGAGGTGAAAGTTCGCTATTTCTGACCATTTTCGTGTATAATGAACTTGTTTGCTACATCAGATGAGAGTTTGTATACTTATGTACATGCAGCCATCACAAATACTACACTTATACAGGGAAATTAAAACAATACGTTGTGAGGTACAGGAGGCAGGCAACGTAGTGAGTCACGGGAGGATAAGAGAGGAGGCGTTTACATTCGGGACGACAATGCCAGACTGATCGGCACACAGCCGCGCACCGCCGCAGTCACCTTTGTTTTCATTGCCGCCGTCCGACCTGCGTGTACATGTTCGGCCGGCCCACCACCGAACCAAACCCCGCATTTACCAAATTTATTCGGTAAATCCTCGCATATCTCATTTACCAGATTTATTCGGTAAATCCCCACTTATCGGAGTGGCAGAAAAAGTTTGTTAAAGCCAAAATTTGTTATCGAGGTCCGAGGGTTTTGTTGTTTGTCTTCACCACATTGTCTTAATTTCCTCAACTTTGAAAGAAGAGAGAGAGAGAGATATAATGCAAACCTGCTTCTGCTCCTTGAGGTTTGATTAGTTTTCATGTCCACTTTTCCATCTTCAGGTGTACACCCTCATGAAGCTAAGTCTTGGGATGAGGAAACAGAAGAGGCTCTTCGAGAACTGTTGGCTAACCAAGAAGTGGTGGCCGTGGGCGAGTGTGGACTGGACTTCAACCGAAACTTTTCCCCTCAAGATACTCAGCTTGAGGTCTTCCAGAAGCAGGTATGACAGTAGTTTTCAGGTCATTTTTGGAATATTGCCTCCATAAATTGTGTTGTGTAGGCATTATTTTAATTTGTTTTTTTCAATGTCTTGAAAAACCCACCATGCTGCTTTGATGCAGAGTTGAATGAAGGTAAAGGTTACCTCATAATGAAATGTGGAGAGCTATTTGGGTATTTGATAGTACCTCAATACCATATATTCCAGATGTATATTACACTAGGCCACACATACAATTTTGCTCTTAATTTATTTTATAAGCCTAAGCATCAGCCAGCCAGTTCTCTAGAAAGTCGATGAAAAGTTTTACATTGCCAAATAGAAACAGAAGCTAATGGCCTGGGTTTGTTATCTCAGTTACACGTGAATGCAGTTACAAAATCTCAGCTGAGCACACATCCCGGTGCTCTCAGAATAATGCCACGCGGCGTTATATTGTAACTTCCACTGTGGTTTGTGGTCCTTTATTAAAAACTTTTTAAATCCAGGATAATGCAGTCTAGCCAGTCATTGTGCTTAGTATCCATTACTCGTGAGTAAAAACCTAACACATTTGTGACACATGATTCTCTATTTCTGAAACAGATTGTTTGATAGTTAATTTAAGGTAAAGATTAAATTTAACAAGTAAATGCACAAAAAATGTATGTGATAAATTTTGCAAAAGTTCACTTTGTTACCAAAAGTTCACTTTGTGAAGAATGCATAAAAAAACCAGTTGTTATTTACAAATTAATTTGATTTTTTTTTAATGCAGCATTTTGTCCGGTGAAAATAATTCAAGTTGAATAACTTAGAATCACTAGATTGTAATGATAAGTATTCCTTAATGTAGAATCAACAAACTATATAATATCTCCTAGGTCTCTCTGGCCTGCAGCCTCAAGAAGCCCCTCTTTATACACGAACGAGATGCTCACAAGGAAGTGCTGGAGGTGTTGAGGAAGTACAAGGACCGCCTTCCTCCTGTTGTCATCCACTGTTTCACAGGAGACGCCTCCCAAGCCACGGCATACCTCAAGGAAGGCTGTTATATTGGTCTTACAGGTGATGTTTCTGTAGTTTTCTACAATTTTTTAATCAGAAAGTGGATATGGTGTGCCTGCTGGCTGGCAACAAGTAGGTTGTTGACAGGTAGGATGTATTGGATGGAGTGGGTTTTGACAAATTACATGTGACATATTTAGAGAATGGGATTGCACCTACTGGACACTTTAGCCAGTCATTCTCCTCCTTTATTGACATGGCCAAAGCTACATGGTAGGCTTGTTCTCATTGCTTCTCGACATCTTTATCCCAATCTAGTTTTCTTGTTCATTTGCTTTGCCATATCTAACAGCAGCAGTGCACAACAAAAATCATGTTTTTTTTCCCCCCAATATGCTTGAGCATTTTTTCATGGCCCTTATTTGGCCAAGTTTCACCACTGTTAAGCATGGCACATTCACATGACATACAGTTCTCCTTTTAGTAGATCGCTTATGCTAATTTAGTGTCCGCTAATGACCTTCGACCCGCCTACCGAGCCCTGAAGTAGCTCCGTTCCAAGTCTCCATCTCGGGCGAGTGCTATCAGAGCAGCAGATGGGCGCCTCATGTCGGACATGAATGGGCAGATGGCTCGTTGGGCTGAGTACTTAGGGCAGCTGTTCACGGTGGACCCTCAAATTGGGAAGCTTCACACCACTGGGTTACGGGCAGTGGATGCCGATCCTCCCATTGACGAAACAACACCCTCTCTTGGCGAAGTCAGAGAGGCTGTAGCAAAGTTGAGAGGTGGAAAGGCAGCTGGTGTTTGTAATATCAGTGCGGAGCTCCTCAAAGCTGGGGGTGAGGCCATGATCCGCGGGTTGCATGCTGTCCTGACTGCCGTGTGTCAATCAGGTACCATTCCTCCTGACTGGAATAGGGGGCTGGTCGTCCCTATCTGGAAAGGAAAAGGGAACCGTCAGGACTGCAAAAATTACTGCGGTATTACACTGCTTGGCGTGCCATTCAAGGTGCTTGACCATCTATTGCTGATACGGATCCGCAGTCATCTGCTGAAACATCAGAGACCTCAGCAGTCTGGGTTAACGCCTGGTAAGTCGACAACGGACCATATCCTAGCGCTTCGTGTCCTGGTAGAATGCCGACATGAGTTTCGACAGGGGATGCTTGCAGCCTATGTTGATCTCAAGAAGGCATTTGACTCAATGCATCACGAGTCATTCTGGGATCTTTTGCGACTGCGTGATTCCTGCAAGGACTATTGGTTTGATGTTTCTCCTGGTCTGACGCGGGTATAAGAGTCCGCACTGCTACCGGTTTAGAGAAATTTTGCGTTACAGGGACTGGTGAAAGCCTTTTTCTTCCTCCCCCTTCTTAAAGTCCCCTCTTTTACTCCCCTTAACCCCTGAATACCCTTATGTAGGAAAAGAACCCACACTGCTGGCATTTATTGGATTGAAAAACACAAGGTAACCACAGTGGGAGTTGAACAAAAAATAATAATTATACCTTACGTTGAAGAGAAGCGCACACACACGGGGCCAGGGAGAGTCTTGGAGGGGGGAGAGTGACTAAAACCTTTGAAGTTCAGTGAACTCACAACACTTCTCACATCCTCATCAATGTTCTTGTCTGCCTCTTCCTGCTGCGGCAAGTTGATGTTTCCTGCCGAGAGTTGCTTGGTATGGGAAGGGAGCCTGCACGGGGACTCGCACATAGTAACCCCGGTAGTGGCGTCGTAGGGTAGGGGAGGCGACACGCCCCCCCGGCGTAAGCCCTCAATGATTGATTGATTGATGTAAGATTGAAAAGTGATTTGAATGATACAAAAGTATTTAGGGGCACATTTGAAGGATCATAATTATTATCACCCTGTGGTGTTCAGGAAAATGAAGTGCATGAAAAGACTGATGTTCTGAAAGCAGATGATGGAAGAAAAAAAGTAGCCCTGCTCCTAATAAGCCTAATAGTGAGTAAGTTTTGCACTCTTTTCTTTTTTATCCGAATCTCGACAAAAATTTGGGAATCTGCGCTAGTCCATTTTCCGACCTTGTCTCACAAATTTGTCTTTTCCATCATAGGATTCCTTTGCTGCCACAAGCACAGCTCCCATCTTCTTTCATCATTGAAATATTAATTTTGTCCGATATTACACCCTTGTATTTTTTTTAAATGATACGAGTAATTTCTTTACTAAAATGTACATAGAGGTTTCACTTCATAAAAGTTTCCATTATACCTTCCGTTACTGAACATTGCATTTTCAGGCTACGTATGGAAAGACAAGTCTGAGGATGGTGTGCGGCGAATCTTGGAAGATGGTATACTTCCTCTGGACCGACTGCTGGTGGAGACAGACTCTCCATTCATGTACCCCAACACCAGAGCATCAAAACTTCCCCCGTATGTCAAAGAAGCTCTCACGGAAAGGTAAAGTGTTGCTCAAGAAGACAAAGTATATTTTCATTTAGTATTATATACAGAAAATGTGAGAAAAAGGGGAAAGCTGACAATCTGGGCAGAGGTAGAAAAAACTTAAGATCTTCACACGAAAAACATCATCATCTTTCTGTTCAGCGTCAGATTTTCCCATAATGCCTTATGAGGTTAGATGGTCGATGATATGATTCCAATTATCTCTATCCATTGCCTCAAGCTCTTTACTGCCCAATGCTCTTCAACACACTGCCCCCATGTCTTTCTTCCTTGGCCTGCCCGGTGGATGGCGACCTGGCACTTCCACTCCAACAGCTCTCCCCAGTGCCTCATCATAGCTCTTCTTCACGTTCCCAAACCACCTCAATCTCCTAGCACTGTACTCAGCTCCTTCAATCCACATATTTTTGCCACCTCTCCACCGGACACCTCATCTCTCCATGGGATCCCAGCCATATACCTCAGCATTCTGTTTATATTGCATCAGATAGATATGTATCAATTACAAGGAATTCCTACCAAGCCAGTGTGCTAACAGTCTTTTTGTCTTTCTAAAATGTACCGATCACAACCAACCAGCACATCCTGCAACTCCTTTGTCAAAGCCCATGTCTCAGTACCATCTATAGCGCCTGTAGGCTATTTTTTCTTTTGAGTGCAACAGAGATAGAAGGAGGAGAGGGAGACTGGCACCACTTACAGGAAAGCATACTGAAAGCTGGAGAAGAAGCAAAAAATATTTGCAAATAATAGCAAATACATTTGAGAGATCCAAAAAAACAAAAATTATAAACACTTAAGAAGAATGAAATTCAAAATTCTTAAAAGATGAATCGTTTGGATAGTTTGTGATGCATATTTGGTATTTTTTTCATCAGTGCAAGTCATTGGATAAGACAGTTATTAACCCCTTCACACCCAGATCTTTCCTTTGCTATAAAAAAATTGTCCGTTGTTAGCCATAAAATTACGAAAACTAACTGAATATACCAAAATAGTTAGTCGACAAGGATACTAAACAGGTCATATCTATAAAATATTGCTTATATTAATTAAAATCGTCTAATGGTACCCAAATTACAATGAAAATTACGTTCTGGGCCTCAAGGGGTTAAGAGTTAAATTTCTTTAAGAATTTTTTTTGGGGGGGGCAGTTATGTATCGAGCTATGGATCTGAAAATGAGCTAGGATTATTAAGGCATAAGCATACTTTAGACATAAAAAGAATCATGACAATCCACTGACAATTAAGAAATGGTGTGACGCTCCCCTTAAGCGTGGTATAGGTAAGGTATAATGTAATAATTATCTCTGGAAATTAAATTTCTCCAATGTATTGTTTCAGATCTTTGACGTTTCTTCACCGTTACTGCACCTTTCAACGAAATGAACCGTGCTCTCTGCCGGTAACCATCGAGATGATTGCTGCCTACATGAAGAAAAAGTCTGATCAGGTAGCTCTTCAAACAACATTTAATGCCTTAAAAGTATTTGGCTTGACAACATGAATTCTCATGATAGCATTTCTTATGTGTTGGACTGATGCATATTGTGCACTCCAAATCTTTGGATGTTATTAAGTGTCTTTAATGCATAAATAGTTAATTGTCAATCATATTGAATATATAAAAAAAATTGAAAATTAATTATAAAGAAGATGGAAGGTTGTCAGTAAGGTAATAACTATGCCTATAACATGGGTTTAAATTAACAGAAACGTAAAAATTGACCTGTATTTACATGGTGCTTCCCAGAATATGTATGTAGTGACGAGTTGTTGACTAGCAGTAGATGGCCAGCCACTGTCTTGCTCTGAGAGGGTGCAGCAATGCAACATGATGTTGGCCAATGATTAAGTGATTCAGTTCCCTATACACTACGTAGCTTATGTGATATAACATGTTGCTTAATGCGAGATTGAATTATCTAACCAGAAGATAGTGAGTGTTTAATTGTGGTTGTGGTTCACCAAGCATGCTAAAAGGCTGAAGCCCACACCCAGGAGTGTTTTGGCTTCACCTGAATGTGGTGCATATTAAACATATTTGTTTGAAAATTGAAGTCTGATGTTTTATGCTTTCATCTGTTTGAGATGCTTAGAAATTAGGCGTTTAATGATGTAATTTTCCTTTTTTAGATCTTATCTTCGTTCACTCGTCTTCTAACTTTAAGAGTCACCTTTCCGTGAAAACAAAATACCGTATTTTACGGCTTATAAGACGCACTTTTTCCCCTAAAAAATACCCTGAAAAATACTCATGCGTCTCCAAGACGAATGTTGTAGTACTTCCTCAGTACTTACATGTTACAATATTATATCGAATACCATGAGACATTCAAATCAACTAATCCGTCCTCACGCTGTGATGTTTACTACGGTACTGGCGGAAGTCGTTCCGCTTCGGAGGCTCGGCAGATTGGCGCCAACTATCGTCTGCTAATGTTGATGTAACATTTACCACCAGGCTGCCACACGTATCACAAGTTCTTTTCAGTCTTGGAAATTATCACCCATGGCGAATTCATCAAAACAATTTACTTATACTATCGTATACAAGCTAAAAGTTGTATGATACGCCAAAGAACATGGGAACAGAGCAGCAGAAAGACACTTCGGACCACCGCCTACCCAGAAAATAGGTAGATTTTACTACCGCCTACCGGTAGAAATACATTTTTTTTTTTTTTAGAAATTTCTTTCCAAAATCAGGGTGCGTCTTCCAAGATGCAACGTCTTATAAGCCGTAAAATACGGTATGAGTTACTCTTCAATGAAAATTATTTGAATCTGGTCAATTCATGTGCTTTGGTCATGAATGTCTGTTAATTCATGTTGTACTTAAGCCATGTTTCTTTTTTTTTACATAAATGTTGCACTGGAGCTATCTTCTTTCAGAACCATGCAAATTGTTTATCAGACCAAACCTCATCTTCTGGAATACAGATTTTACAAATATTTAAATTTTCAGGCACATGCACAATAATCTGATCACCCAGTAGGTCTATACTGTATTGAACTGTAAGACTTTCTCAAGAGTAATGCAATGATATACAATTAAATTAATAGTTTACTTGTTAAATTTAGCTGTATGAATTTTGTCAAATTCACAACTTTGACTTGTCCAGAAAAACTAGAATGGAAAGAATAATACATAACTCACTGGATTGAGGATACAACCATAGGATACAACCATACAATTTCATAGTGATTTGAATCATTACAAATTACATCTGATAAGTATTTGCATCATTGTGACATCTGACAGGATAATCCATTTTTTTAATGATCTATAAAAGCTAAAACTTGAGTTAATGCTTCACTTTTACATCTGAGGGTAAAAGGAAACCTCACTAAAACTTCCGCAAGTCTCAGAGATCAAGGTGTCATGAAAGTATGAGGGAGGATTGTGCTATCTTGACTACTTCAAAATTGAGCAAAATGCACTAATATAGTGACCCCAGCTATCCGGTATTCAACTATTGGTAAAGCTCAAGCCACCGGAATTTGTTTAAAGGGAAAATGAAGATAAAATTATATTTTTTTATTACAAAAATTTGAACAGCGCCAGGTAAGCACTGGGAGAGAAAGTGCATAAAAAGTGAAAACTAGACTCACTGCAGTTTCATTTTCCACCCTTGGTGGAGCTGTGTGTGCTCCCCGCCATAGCTTAGCAGATAGTTTCATATCCTTATATATCCTTATCCTTAATGCTTCCTTAATTATCCGCCATGCCCAAGGTGCCAGCCAAATGTAAATGTGTTGTGTAACAAAGAGTACCAATCAACCAACTAGAAAATCCAGCCATCCAAAACACACTATTCCCCATGAGTGCAGGATAATTTGGGTCATGCTTTACCACATGAAAGAGTTATGTCTATTTATGCAGAGTTCTGTGTAGCTTTTTGCCACTCATTCATGTTGAGTGCTGAGAGGAGCACATGACAGCATGGTGGTATCACAAGTGCAGCTGTTTGTGAAATAATTATTATAAAGAAAACACATTTCTATGCTTGATTAAGATGCTCAGACACATTCCCTTAATATTCTTCACATATGACTTTTCCCATGATACATCTAAAAAGGCTTTTTTGGATGGGCCTCCTTTATATTTGTGGATTTCCTGATGCTTTGATACCGTATCCAACAAACTAAGCAAGTTTTGTGGATGGACTTTTTAAAGACCTGTGTAATTCTTTCAATGCAAGCAGATGAACAAATAATCTCATTCATTGACTATAAACCCTTTGTGTTGAGGTCAATGGTTTCTATTCCATCCAGTAAGACAGGGAGGCCCTCGACTTAGAGCCAGTTTAATGTAGTATTTGAGATAACTGATATTTACTTGTGAATATCTAGTTTTTGCAATTGTTACCCTCATACATAATTATATATATATTTATTTGTTAAAAGTAATTGATAAGGTCTATGTTTTCACCACTGAAGTAATTGGAACAGGGGATTGTGATATTCATAGGAAAATGAAAAAGTTTCCACACTTGGAAGCATTGAGGCCTTATAAATATCAGAATGTAACCAAGATATTATGCAGCTGAATATGAATATTACAAGTGGTCTTTGTTACATTAGTGTAATTATATAATCTCAATGTTAGCTTCACTCTTCAATGAATGCAACAATTGTGATAATGATGGTGCTTTGTGTGGGTTTCAGTGCATTGGGTAAATTTATATGAGTTTGTATTACAGTGCCTTGAGGAAATCTTTTTGCAGTATTACAATTAAGAACTTTATACTGTACCGGTGAGGTGTAGATCATTTATAATGGAACAACAACAAAAATCACTTTCAGGTTTCATTTCTCTCTAATGAAGTTATTGTAATTGTGCATTTGAAGGGTTACTCCTATCTGAAACCCAACTCTAGTCCTTGTTTACCTAAGATATTTTTACCACCTCTCAGCATTAGGAGACACTTACGTGTGTGTACATGTGTGTGTGTGTGTGTGTGCAAACGTGCATGCGAAAGCACACTCGTGTGTGTTTGTCTTTACAGTGTTATCTAGGCTTTTTCTTAAGTCTTGCTCTTGCTCACCCAAGCTTCTAGATAACCCTAAAGTGATCTGTGTACTTGGGTAGGATTAGATATGAATATTGAGAAGGTTTTACTTTCAATGAGTGAAGTCTTCTAATATGCATTCCCTCCCCAGTGGTACATGATCCACCTGTATTGTCATGTTTATTTTTCATGCAATGACCTTGCCATTCCATGTACTGCACTTATGTAAGTTTGATTGTCTCCTCGTCTGTTCTGCATTTTTATTGTTCAATATTTTTCTATATCTATTTTGCTTTATCTATCTACTTTATCGCCACCGTGGTGTAGTGGCAAGTGTGCCTAGTTACGAATCTGTGGGCCCTGGTTCGAATCCGGTCCATGTCAATCGGCGGCTAGCTCACCCAGCTGCCCATCCTTCCTTTCGGGGTTGGTCGATAAATGGGTGCCAGGGGAAACTTGGGAAAGGTAACTGTGGTAACCCGGATGTCACACTAGCCGTGTGTCCCGGGGTAGCGGGTTCCTACCCACCACAGGCTCAAAGGCTAAGCCAACGGAGATGAGCACCGAGGCCACACGCAGCATAGCGTATGCCCCATCTTTACCTTATTTTGTGTATTTTTGTGTAATATTGAATAACTACTGTTTTAGATTTTTAACTGTTAATATTTATTTATTTTAATTTTTAATGGCTTTGTTTCGGTCATTGTGATTGGGCAATCCAATGGTTTAGGATTGTGCTACATCACTAATGGAAGTTTCCCAAACTTGATAAATTGGTGAAAACAGAATCTTGCTTTATTTTTGTGCAAGTATCCAATGTTCCATACTATGTTAACCACTAAGGTTAAATGCAAATTATACCTGAATTCCAGATGTCTGGATTCCAATTACAAGGATTCACTTCATTTTACTGTACATGTTTGTGAACCAATTTTGTAAATAAAAAGTGTATTTTTATTATGTTTTTAAACCTTAGTGCAGTTGATAATGAAGTTATACCATCATTTATGAACAAAATTTTGAGTAATTAGCCTGGAAAGTGAGGCGTTTATGTAGATGTTCAATGATGATCAGTGCTGAGTCTCTTGCTGAGTCTCTTACTCTATATAATATAGTGGAGCATTATAAAGATAAAAATATACTGTATAGTGAAACAGTAGATTGAGAAAGGCCTAAGCTATGATCGATAAAAATTAGCCCCCTCACCTGGCTCGTGGCGCTTCACAACATCTTGTATTACTTCCAGCCCTTTACTTTCAGCCCGGGCCATATTATCCATAAGGCTAACTAGGTTGAAGCCTAGGGGCCCGGCAGGAACTAGGGGCCCGCCAGTTTTTTTTTGCTGAGGCACTGAAAAAAATTGTGAATAGAATAATTATTCTTCACAAGACCCTCATAATGGATATAGTTATATATACTGCGGTCTAGTACCTACCGTACCAAGGCCAGTCGTCAGCTGCAGTGGGGTGAAAGATTGAAGTGCCGGAGGGCAGTGGCGTAGCTAGCAAGGGCGTAGCCAGAGGGGGGGCCAATCGGGCCATGCCCCCCCCCCCCCAATTCAACACATCTACTTTAGGAGTGTATGGTATAATTTCATCAATTTTACTATATTGAATATCATGCAAAGAACCAATAAATGACCCCCCATAGGGCTCAATATGCCCCCAATTAAGTCATATCTTCAAAAATATTCTCTGGGGGGCTTACAGCGCCTCCCAGACCCCCAGCTGATTAAGGCACCCACCCCTCAACCATCATTGGGAGGTGGCCCCCCCCCCCCCCCAATTATTTTTCCTGGCTACACCCTTGGTAGCTAGTAGCGCGTTTTCGCGACCGTTCTAGCCTGGCCTGGACTGGCTCAGTCCCGGGCGGACACTGTTTTTGCGAGGCGAGCTGAGCCGGGCTAGACTGGGCCAGCCCAGCGACCAGGATCACGTTGAACCAGTGTGGGGAGAACTGGCGCATGCGCACTACAGTCAGCGGGGAAGACGACCAGGAGCTTCTCGTGCTGCTGATAAGACATGAAACACCATGATGGCCGACCATAAGACTCAAGTCATTTAACGAAAAATTACAATATTCGCAATTTGTTGAAACAGCATCTTGGGAAATTAATGTACCGTCAACAACACTATAGTCGCCACTACACTAATGTCACCAGGCACCATATATTACGAATTTTAGCATCACTACAGACTTGTATGTGTCACTGAAGACATGTAGCTATATAGTGTTATAAAGATAATGTAAGCTACGTACTGTGCACGTGATGTGAAATGTAGTGATGCTAAAACTCGTAATATATGCCCCCCTGCAACATTAGTGTAGTGGCGACTATAGATAGTGTTATTAACGGTAAATGAAATG